>JAQQZZ010111004.1:0-15435 GCA_030265115.1 Mopalia vespertina | reverse complement strand
TTCATATGGGTGAAATACCCTTGAGTACGACATTAAACCCCAATCAAACAATACACCATTTTCATATGGGTGAAATAAACTTAATGTTTAAACCTAAACCTCTGGCATTGTGTCTCATTTATTTATGTCATGAAATGGTATTGTCCGGTTTGCTTCTACTCAACATCGTGGTATTTTGTTTTGCTCCGGGTCCTGAAGCACAATGAATCCTACGACCCGACTAATAACCCAATTGGTGATAAAGTTTGGTTCATTTTGCTGATTAAGACTTTTCCATTTCTCAGATTATCTTCAAGGACCGATGTTGCCAAGTATTTCACTTAAAGACACCCATGGTAATATAGAGAAACAATGCCCTAATCTACCGAGCTGGGTGAAGGGAGCGGCTAAACTGTTAAATGGTACTCCGGAGGAACTAGACTGGATCACATTGGCTAAACAATTGGGTACAGCATTTCCTTTTCAAACTTCTGTTCTCTTCTGAAAAATTTGTTTCATAAAGAGGTAGTTCTTGTTGGGTCGGGCCTGTGGCCGTGGTTTAGTGTGTACGAGAAAGCTGCCTGTGGGGTCAGTAAAATATTCAGTTTGGCCAAGTTATTCAATGTCCACAGATTTCAAAATGATATGATTCAATTTCGATAAAAAATACATTGGAGGGAAAATCTTAAATTTTACAAACTGATGTTTGTGAGAAATTGACTTCCATCAACCCCAATTTAACCATGTGGGGTGACTGCTTTCAGGATAATTAGATTTGAAAATATTGTTTTTCTGTTTAAGATCCACATGCTCGATAATGTTGACATTATGCTAAAATATAAATCACTTGCAGTGACTTGCTATTCAGGGAAAACCAAACCCAAGATTAACTTGCCATGGGCAAGTTACACCACTGATATGGTTTATTAAAGCTATTGTGAAAGTAGGCATGAACAAAATTTAAATCCTTTTAATGAAGAAAAAACAGTACATGTGAAGCTCTATGCATTTTCATATTTTTTGTTGTTGGCAATCATAAAGTTACCATGTTTTTGTCCACTAGGTTATAAACCGGTGAAGATTGAACAATTTAATGATGATTTGAATCCTGCCCTGGTCCTGCTCACTGATTGGATAATGTCCAGTGGGAATACTGCCCTGTCTGTTGATGTTCTCATCACATACCTCGAGCAGATGCACAGAGAGGACATTGTAGAGGTCGTTCAGTCTGGCCAAGGTAACTTTACATATGAATTCAGGTCTGGGGATTTCAGTGGTTATCGAAACCCTTTTTTGGGTTCCGTAGTTTACAGTCAATCAGAACCTGACAGAACCCAACTTTTGGTTCTGTATGGGACTGTAGTGGAAACTAATAAACCCTTGGCTTAATTGTAAAATAGGATTGTTTTGAACCTAAATGAGCATAATTGACAACCACTTTATGTATCATCTTTTAATTAGGAAGTCCAAAGCGATATTACATGCAAAAGCTGAAATTTAACATATGCCGTTCTGAATTTCAAACTCAATTGGTTTAATGATATAACTTCAAAGAAAAAAGTGATACAAATCAACTTGCATGCAGTATTGATTAAAAATTATTTACCACACACTGTAAAGTGATAGTTTTATATTAAATATATCTTTTGATTATTTTATTTATCAAAATTAAAATCAAGTACATGTGTTGTAAAAAAATTATGAAATGGGAACTATGCAACGCAGCTCTAGTCCAACAGAGAATAAATACCAAAAAGTCCTCCTAAATTATAATTTGGGTATTTAAACGAATGTCCGATTATGATCATAGTGTCCTGAATACGGGACACTGATCAATACTTCGTGTCAGTGTTTAAAACGATATGCCTTCCTCATTTTAGAGAAGCTGATCTGTTTCTAATGTTTTTGTATTACATCCTGTATTTATTGCCAGGGGCTTGCTCCACCCATTGGGCTGGCATGCCATCATGTGGGCTTAAACACAAATCTATAAATTCATGCTCAATTCTTGTGGGTCTTCCTTTTGTAACGGGCAGTTTGTTTGAAGAGTAGCACTGGGGTAAAATTAACTTTGCAACATTATGGAAATGCTTCACATCTTGGTTGTGCCAGTGTCAATTAGTTTTGGAATACCCCACTGTCATATAAGTGAAATACCCTTTGTCATGGCATCTCTTGATTGTTGCAAGTGACAGGAACCTTTTGAGAGTACGACATTACACCCAAATCATCCATTTTAGGAATCCTGTCTCATAAAAATGAGGAGTGCTATACAGACACGTGTATTGGACGGGTGCTCTATGGGTTACGGGTTACAGGAAGCTGAATTCCTTCACCCAGTGAAATAACCTTAAGTATGGCCTTGAAACAAACAAACCATAGACACCGATTGTTTATGTTTGCTGGGCCTCTGGTATGTGAGGGAGTCTATGAGGTTTCCTCTTAATTGAATGTGGTCAATACATCAATAAAGTGAAATACCCTGGAGCATGACAATAAACACATGGTTTTACTGCCCGTTAATGTGTCTGCTTACTTAGATGTTCCACTCACTGGTTGTCGCCCATCAGATGTATTGGTGAGTCACACAATGTGGGTGTTTTTACAAGGAACAGGTCGTCATATAAGTGAAATGCCCTTAAACCCCCATTAAATTTACATGTACTAAATGATTTTATAGTAAGCCTTTATTTGCAGAGAATAACACAGACCCAGCTCAGGTGTTCATCAGTTACCAATGGGATAGTCAAGATGAAGTAAGAGCTTTACGGGATAGATTAGAGAGGGCTGGATTCACATGCTGGATGGATATTGGACAGATGGGGGGAGGAGACCAGCTGTATAACAAGATTGATATGGGTATCAGACAAGGAAAGGTTAATACAGGAACTAGTGTTCAGTTCACATTATATAAGTAAAATACCCTTGAGAATGATACAAATCATCAGTATCTTTTTATTTATGCAATGTAAGATCAACAGGATTAATTAAATCCCAATCATTGAGAGAGACTGGGTATGTCCCGGAGAACATGTGAGCTCTAGCCTACACTCTGTCAGGTTGTAGCCCAGTGTACTCAAACTATTTAACAGCTTCACATTGATCTGCCTTTGAGGACTATGTGAAACTGGTTCAGCAACCGGGGACTGCCCTCTAAGTGTAGCACTGAAGGAAGATTAACTTTCCAACATTATCAAAACACTTAGCTAGTGTATTTTTATATGCCCGCTTTCTAAGAAAGTGGATGTATTATGTTATGGCACTGTCTGTCCGGGCCATAACTTATAAGGAACATCTGTGCATAAAGTAGGACTAGGGGGTGTGTCATAACCCATATCCAAGGTCACCATTGTCCAGGCCAAAACTTTGAAGAAGCTTATACTTTGCATAAATGTTCCTTATGACTGTGTCATGGTCACCATAATACTAAAAACCTTGTCCGGGCCAAAACTTTTAAACGAAAACTTTGAAGAAGCTTATACTTTGCCAGGCCTGTTGGGGGAACGGGATTTCCCCATGGTTATGCAAACTTAATTTAGGAGGACCTATTTATAGGTTTCCCAAATTGTTTGCAGTCTTTGTTTAAATATGCATTTTGCCATCCGATTATCAATGAAGATTGTATTAAAAAAATCAGCAAACCAATCTCAAGGTTTTGCCAGAAAAGATTATAGCACAGGCCTGCTTTGCACAAATGTTCCTTATGACCTATATCCATTGAGTCAAGGTCACCATTATAATATACTAAAAACCTTGTCCAGGCCATAACTTTGGGAAACTTATAAATATAACCTGTTTTAAAGTTATGGCCCGGACAAGGTTTTTAGTATAATGGTGACAGGTCATATGGAACATTTGTGCAAAGCAGGCCTGTGCTATAATCTTTTCAGGCAGAACCGTGAGATTGGTTTGCTGATTTTTTTAATACATAAATGTGTGCAAAATACATATTTAAACAAAGACTGGGAAACCTATAAATATAACCTGTTTTAGTCTTTGTTTAAATATGTATTTTGCGCATAGGTTTCCCAAATTGTGTGTGTCATGATCTATATCCAAGGTCATTGAGTCACCAAAACTTTGCACAAATGTTCCTTATGACTAGGGGGGTGTCATGACCTAAGGTCAAGATCACCATTGTCCTAAAAACTTTGAAGAAATATCCATTTCTACTACTTGAGGTGCCAAGCGCGCCCTAAATCAATCATCTTCCACTTCAGTACAATGTTAAAAAAAATCTTTTTTTTATCTAGCTTAAACAAACTTCATCTTGCAATGTGTCATTTCTTATTTTCCAATAGGTGATCTTGGCCTGCGTCACCCCCAAGTACATCGTTTCTCACTATTGTAACCGGGAAGTGAACCTGGCAGACTTGATACAGAAACCCATTATTCCAGTGTTGTTTGAACAGGTCACATGGCCTCCTCCAGGAGGGATGTCATTAGTCTTCTCTCAACTTGTATACATCAATATGAAAGGTAAGTATCTTTCTGTCAATTTGCATGTAAATAAATACACACATTGGTGGTGTTTTCAATATCCTACAGGTAGACCTATGTTTTCCAAGGAGAAATATTGCAGGTATAGGTAAAAAGACATGTTTTGAGAGGCCAATCAATTTCCAGCCTCCACCATGGGTTGAAATAGCCCTATATATTGTGCTACTGCTACCCTGACCATTGGTTGCATGCTGTGCTTAAGGGTTTTCCTACTCTTCGAACCAACTGCCCTTAGCCAGAGGTTTTAAATCCAATATTTTGAGAAAAAAAGTAATTTACTTGCAATAATAATAGCTGATTAAATCACATATAGGCCTTCAACAGGGAGTGACGTCCATTTACTAATCCAATCATTGTTTCCATGGCAGCTTTTCACAATAGGCGGCCGTCTTCAGTGCGTGGAGTCCTCTTGGGTTTTCAAAATTAAAATCAAGTACATGTGCGTTGAGTCATCTCCCCTGTTCTTGGGTTTTCAAAATTGAGTGTCGGGCCAACGCGCTGCAGCATTTTCAGTTAAGGGATAACCCAGTGTGTCACAACTCTCAAAGTTAGTATATATAACAGGTACTGGCCCCATTAGGGTTGTTTTGAAATATTTGCATGGGTATCCTAAAATAGTAGCCGTCCGTCTCCACTCTACATCTTGTCATGTAGCGAGCTGACATAGTGCTTCTAATTTAACCCACAGTTTCAACAACCTTTGTTGAAAAAGTGTATGTCTCTTGTACAGATCAAAGAACCCATTGATAAACAAGCTACTCTAGAAGGGCACTTTGACTTGTCACAATGTTATATGCATTGGCCCATTTGTACACACCTTATATTTTCATACAATACATGGCAGTACATTTTAACAGCCTCGGTGCAGAGGTATTACACTAGTGAGCTTTGTAAACGAGGCAGGTAGCGCATAAGTGAGCAATCTGTAAATTTCCTGTTTTTCTTCAGTAGGAAGTGCATAGGCCTTGCTTGTATCATGGAGAAGAGAATTGTTAAAAAGTAGCAGCGATTCCATGCAAAGACTATTAGGAGATTGTTTGGGGTTTAACATCGTATTCAACTTATATGGATTGAAACCTTGTAAAAATCACATCAATTTGCACTATTTCTTTTAGTAATAGACCATGATGTCAGTCGTGTAATTACACATGGCATTAATACAATCAGATCTCATGTTTTATTTGTCGCTATATTGAGAACTTGTTCAATTAGGTCACAGTATTAGCACGGGGCTATGCTAAACACCAAATTCAGCCAAAAGTTGTCTGTTAGTGAACAGGGGAAACTCCACTCAAAGTTTATTATTTGAATGATGTGTGTATGTAGTCGATAAACTTTGGTTTCTTAAATTGTGCAATCACTGATGAACCTATCGACATCGTAAGTAGGGCGATTGCGTTAGATCTCAATTATGACAATATAGCGTCAAATAAAACACGGGAAGGGTTTTTGAGATCTGATTGGGCATTAATATCAACTTAAATGGCCAAGGTCACAATCTTCCTTTGGGTGTCATGTAAGGATATTTCAGGACGGCAGTTTATTCCTATAATAATTGACACTAGCACAACCATTAAATGTGAAGTGTTGGAAGGTTCATCTCCCTCAATTGCCAAGGGAAGACCTCCTCTTGAATGATTCTACCATGCTGTTCAGGGGGCTGGATCTTCTATAAAGCTTGTCTGTCCTTCTTTCACTTGCATGACAAAACTTATTGGCTATATCTGGTGGTCGTCACTCTGAAAAATATATGTTCTTTCCACACAAAATATGCCATTGTCTGATGACGAAAATAAATGTTTATGTTGAAAATTTAAATAAGGGTACCTGTTTAGCGTTCTGTTCATTATGCCAGCCAGTTACTTACCATGATCTGCTGATGTAAAATGCAGACCTCTGGCACAATGAATGGTCAGGTAGGTGAACATTTCAACCTCCAATGCTAGCTTTCACGTTGTCTGCTGGAATGTGTGGGTGTTTATCCAATACGCCCTCAAGAGTTTGTCCCTTACTTAGTATGGCGATGCTTGCTTTCAGGTATTGGTGGTCACGGTGGGTCGGGAATACATGCGGACCTGGAAGACAAATACAATGAGGTTATTCAGAGAATTAGCCAGTATGCCAAACCAGTGAGCTCCCCACAACATTACTCTCCCCTTATCATGGAAGACAAGAAGCTTACTGGTAGCAGTTCAAACACCAGCTTAACCAGGCCGGACCAACTGTCAGCGTTCCCCCAGATAGAGGCACAAGAATCTCCGCAATCCGTCCCGTCATTACATGTACAGAGCTCATCGAGGCCTCTTGTTGGCTCTCGCATCAGTCCCACCCATACTCCGCCTCAACCTGTCGTAGAGCAAGTTCATATCTCTAAGTGTGGTGTCTGTGCCATTTTGTGAAAAAAAGACAACTCAAAACGAGGCTCATGGTGTGTTTTAAACATTGTGAACTTACTGGTTGCCAAGGTAACCTGTACCAGATGACCACAGATTTTTTAAATTACTTCAAAATGTGTGACTTATTGTTACGGGATTTCAGTTGTCCACGGTGGAAGTGGACACAAAACACAACTCCTTTTTTATGTTAACTTTTTTGTTATTTATATTCGCACGATTACATTTGAAATCCTAAGTATTCTTTTTATTTACACATTTTACAGTTCAGGTCAGTATGGAACTTTGTGGACCAAATTTTTTATATAAATATTTATCCATAGTTGCATTTTAAAAACATATCTATGTTGCAGGGTGGTTGAATTTATGTCTGTTTAAAAAAGAAAATGAGAATATGCGTGCAAGTTCAGAAAATGTGTATTTTGACAGGGTAAAATCCCAAAGTGTTATTATTCTGAGCATATCCTCTTAAGACCCCTGTGGACAAGTACTTGTTAGTATTAAACAATTGCTCAGTTATTCGTTATTGAAACTCCAACCCATTGTCTATCTCTGTGGCCCAAAAGCAGCTACCATATATTAAAACGGCCTTAAAACTCTAACAAAGAACATTACCCTGGGTCTTAGGAAGATGAATCCATTTATATAATGTCAATCACTGGTGTTTGATTTGTCTACCTGCTTCTCAAACAGGTAATTATTTCCAAGAAGATTCAACAGAGATATATTTTAACTTGTTGGTCATTAATGCTCATACATATAAAAGTCTTATGTATTTGTTTTTCCACTGTGATATTTTTTAGCCAAAGTATTATGTTTGTTGTTTTAAACTAGGACTCTAGTGACCCTCATTTCTAATATTCTATCCAAATGAAGCCCTCCACTTAATATGGATTTAGCTAAAACAGCAATGTTTCCTGGCGATTCAAGGGTATTTCACATAGGACAGATTCTCCATTTCACATTCTTTTTGACTTAAATACAGAGGAAAGCTCCACTGTAAGTGCTGCTGAATAAAAATACTAAATGTATTTGATTGGGGTTTATAATGTCGTACTTTAGGGTATTCCACTTATGACGGCAGATTGTCAATTTGCCATAATAAAATAACCTGGGAGGACACTTTGTTATGACACCTCCTCATATACCAGAAGTTGAGATTTTGCAGTCTATATAAAGTTTTATGGAGCAGTTCTGTAATTGAAGATTCTTTGTCGGATTTAAATGTAAAACCACACTACCTGGAACGGAATCAAGTCCCATTAAGAGCAGGGCTTCATTCATGTGGATTTGATATTAGAGATGCTAGCAATTTTCAGCCACATCAATTTAATTTACAGGATAACACTATATCGTTGCTTAATATTATACAAATTGACAATAAATGAGAGAACTGTTACAAATGTGTTTTGTTATGTAAAACCATGGTAGAAATGTTGACAAGGGACAGACAGGTTCTTTGAATGAGGGTCCTCACCAGAAGAGTTTCTAGAAAATGTTGCCGGGTTCCTATCCCAAATTCATCAGACCTTGATTATACCAGACATTATGATTGTTTGTTTGATTGGGGTTTTACGTCATACTCAAGGGTATTTCACGACGTGCCAGCCCAATGGATGAAGGAAACCACCCTCGACACACTGGCAACAAACAAAGACAGGACGCAATACAAACAGATCGGCTTCCTCTTCCCCTTTAGCTCTGAGAGCACCAGGGCAACATGAAGCACCCGCCAGACATTATGAAAATTGTAATAAATTAACATTAATTTGGGTGCCCATAAGCTTTTCGGAACCAAATTGGTCCCTTTGGTGACATTTATCCATTGTTAGGTTGCCATGGCCATGCATATATCTACCATTTTGGCGTTGGCTTGCACCACCCCTTTTTTGACATTTCGAGTATCCTGTAATAGTTTAATTGATGCGCTGCTCCAGATGTGAGATAATGCAGCAAACACAGGGCGCAATATCAATGAGCTGTTTTTGTGATGGAATTTGTCTTTTTTGGAGCTCTAAACTGTTTTCCTACACATGTATCAGCAGAAATGCAATAGACTGCGAGCTGCTAAAGTTTTCTGATATATTCTCAAATTACTGAGGCAGTTGGTAAAGTTTCCTGATATATTCTCAAATAACCGAGGCAGCTGCTAAAGTTTTCTGATATATTCTCAAATATCCGAGGCAGCTGCTAAAGTTTTCTGATATATTCTCAAATAACCGAGGCAGCTGCTAAAGTTTCCTGATATATTCTCAAATAACTGAGGCAGCTGCTAAAGTTTTCTGATATATTCTCAAATAACCGAGGCAGCTGCTAAAGTTTTCTGATATATTCTCAAATATCTGAGGCAGCTGCTAAAGTTTTCTGATATATTCTCAAATAACTGAGGCAGCTGGTAAAGTTTTCTGATATATTCTCAAATAACTGAGGCAGCTGGTAAAGTTTTATGATATATTCTCATTGCTGAGACACTCCCACCAGTTCACCAATTGATTGAGGGAATTTACTTATATTGGTTTGGTTAATTGTGGTTGACACTTATGGTTATTTCAGTCGTATAAAGGTGAGCCAGTCCAATGGGGGAAGAAAACAACCCTTGATACCACTGGCAACCAACAATAGCAAGACAGGACAATCCTATGACAAAATAAAAACCATACAATACATGCTTCCTGTTGGCCCTTTGCTCAGCATGCAACAGAAAGTTTTTGTGACTACTGCCTTTTTTCCCCTGTGGTCTTCATTTACTTACATGTCAGGGATGTGAAACCAACAGTTATTTCACTAATTCACTGGTCTGCCAGCAAGAAACCACCTTTGTCGCTACGAGAGTGAAAGCTAACACATGGCAATCAAGACTCAACAGATAAGGTTCTTGTTGCACCTTACCTCAGAAAGAACTAATCTAACTACCCATGTGTTGAGCTCCAAGTGCAAACTCAAACCTGTGGGCAGTAAATCGAAGTAGGATTAGTAGAAAGAACAGACACGTTGGAACCACTAAGCTGAGTTTCAACCCATTAATCTGACTTCTTTTGCTCTGTTGGATTGTTTTTTTGGGGGGGTTTAATGCCATACTTGAGGGTTTTTTCACTCACATGATGGCGTGCCATCCCAATGGGTGAAGGGTTTGACCCTCAACGTTACTGGCAAGATAATTGCAATAGAAAGATATACTTGAAATGAGATAGAAATGTGGTATCCAATAAATAAAGAAGTTGTTATCCATACCAAGTCTTTCCATGTTAAACAAAGACAAGACCGGAAAAAAATAGGATGCAATACAAACACATCGTCTTCAGGTTGCCCCATAGCTTCCACAACACCGAGGCAACAGAGCGCCCTCCCAACTCTCCAGTCCCCAATTGAAATTCTGAATACTATCTTTTTTATACACCATAAATGTAGGGTTTGTTAGCATAGTTATAACGCCCTGCTTGGGGTTACCACTTTTATGACGGCGGTGTGTTTAAACAATAATTGACCCTAAAACAACCACAAAATCTAAAGCGTGTTGATAAGTTGGAAAGAAAATCTTCCTCTAGTGCTTTAGTACAGACAGCATTGCTACTCCGAACAAACTGCCCTTAGGCCAAGGGCTAGTTGTTGATTGGTGTCCAATGCCACACATTGATTGATTGGTGTTTTACCCCGTGCTTAAGGGTATTTCACTTATACGACAGCAGTGAATTCCAACAATAATTGACACTAGCACAACCATGTGAAGTGTTTCCATAATGTTGGAAAGTTAATTTTCCTCCAGTGCTAAGTAAAGACAGCATTGTTACTCTTCAAACAAACTTCCCTCAGCCAGAGTGCTATGAACTCTCCAAGTTAGAACACTGTGAAACACAAACAATTTGAAGGCTAAGGTGTCAACTGATTTTCATCAACTGCGATAAATTAACGAGAGTTTTGACCACCAGCCTTCTCATGATTATACCTGTGATGTTAAGTGTGAACCCTGTAATTGATTCCCAAAAATGTCGTTATAAATGCGTGTCATTACGACAGAGGGACGCGATAAACTGTGACCAGCATCGTGGCTTGTGTGGGTTGGTTTCTGCATCGCTTTAACCCTTTACTGGTCCCGCTAGCGGCTGGGTCACGGGTCACAGCTATGATGAGCAGACTGTAGTCTTTGGTGTCCTAGCTGCCTCATGCATGAGATGCTTTTTGTACAATCTGTATAGGTTAATACTATCAACTCTATTCAAAATGTGGCTATATGTTCTCAGGTATACGGTATACCTAGTGACAAAAGTATGGTCTTATCTTCTAGTGTCAACTCTTATGTCAACAAACATGTTATTAAATCCCTTAAATAACAGGTGATCCAAAAAACTTAAGAACTGAACTTCTGAACTTTACCCAAGGTGTTATACAATGTTTGTCTTGTTATTTACCGTAATTTGATATTAAAGACAACATGTTATTCTATGATAAAACAAAGAAATAACAAGTAACGCGACTTTGTGTACATTTTTGCTGTAGATTGTAACAAGCTTTCGAAGAATGAATTACTTCATCCTGAGGTAGGCCTACATGGCATTTGCAAAGAGGATTATAAGATATTTCTTTATATAGGGGTTGTGACAACAATACTTACAATTAGATGAAAAGATACGCAAAGTTTCATAAAACCCCTTATGGCACTACATAATCGAGTTTATTAAAAACAAAGAAAGGACTAGACTTTCCCATGCTTAATTCACTCACTGCATTTCATTTCTTGATTCTAAATTTTAAAAAGGTTAAATAAGTGAACTCACATCCACAATTGGTCCATAACATCACTTTTTAAACGGCTAATCGTGATTAATGTCTGGTGAAGTCGATCGTTTGATGAAGTCGCTTCTTAATGATATAGTAATTTGTTATGCATTATTTTTCAGTCCATCGTTTCTTTTTTAAATGGCATTTTACACACTCTATCATCAAAGTAAGACAATAATTTCGCCCTCCATAGACCATATTATTCCAAGTATAGAAACGGCATATCCGCCTGTAAGACATAACGTGAATTCTTAGCTCTGGGTGAGCGTTTACACTAATCCGCACCCTAAAATTAACCCTAAACCTAACCCCAAGACTAACCCTTAACTTAAACTAACCCTTAACCTAAACCCTTATCCTAAACCCTTCCCATAACGCTAAAGCAGGTACTATATCGAAAATGTAACTGAGGATAAGTGACAACTTGTTAACTTTCCTGGACATTTTGTTCCCCAAAACAAAGAGTATCCATTAAAACGTTCACAAATCACTGCAGTGGGACCACCTTTAAATGAAACAACATACGTTGAAAAATATGACCTGCCATACGATTAAATTCACATGTACTTGTAGCAGGTGGGTCTACATTTTTACACCCGCTGTCACCACTCAATAGGCCTCAATGTTTGGCTCCCGTGTGAGTGGACATTTATCTTACTATGCTATCTGGCTTGACATGTGCCTGCTCCTGACGGATAAAGGTGAACAACATGCTTATACTGACACGAAAGACTGATCATAAAAAGGGAACAGGGGGAAATGGCTCTTTGTCCTTAGTAATACACACCTTTCTGTCGTCAGCAAGTAGAGATTGGCTCTCGCTACCTAATTATTAAACATACCTAGTTAGGTTTCAAAGGCAGGAGTGTTTGTAAACATGATTTAAAACGGGGACAAATATAACATCGATATACAGTAGACCACCATTTGCAATTTTGAAAAGAGTGGTTTAAAAAATCCATTGTCAAAACTGTACTTAAACAGGCTAATACTAGTGTCACCATTTGAACAGATAACGAGAGCATAGATATAAAGCAGGCGTATAACATTTTCAAGCATATACGTTACACATACAACTCGTGATTGTACCTATAGTGTAATTAAAACTGAAGCCATTTACATTGATAGTACAGTGAAAAGCTAGATTAAATACACGACTGTTGTTAACCACCGAATTCATGGGTGTTTCACTTTTTCGCAGCTGTCAGCGTGCGTAGGCTATAAACAGTAGGAATGTATACTTTTAAATATATATTACTCTATTCGGGACGATATACTCTTTTTCATTTTCAAACGTGTCTAGTTGTCACAAAATAAGCCCATATATATTGGAACATAGCCCGATTCGAATTAAGGAAATCCAAAATACATATAAATTACAATAGTATTGAGACCAAGAAACAAACGGTCTTGTACCGGTGTCAAATGGTGGCTTAATGATGTTTTAAAACTGAAGGCAGACTGATTGAGGTGGCGATGCTGTCAGTCCGGCGATCAGACTATAAGACGTGTTATCCTCAAGACCGATGCGGCTACATACAGTCAATATGCTACTATTACGAGATGAGAATACATACATACCCCAAGATATCAGAGCGAAGAAGAATTGTACGAAGACCACCACGAAGGTTAAGCCGAGGAAGAGTCGTGGAATTATACCTCTTGTTCCCCACAGTCCTCTCATTGTCCTTAAGAGAGACATACAGACTGCTCGAGTATCAGTGTAACAGTAATCCAAGATGATGACTTTCGTTTTGAAAGGGATAAGATACGTATGCTCAGAACGGCCCTGCTGCTTTGTGTGGTATTCTCAGCTGCCCTACATATATAACGCTATGTCTTGTTCACGGAGACAGAGAGCGGCTGGCTGCGTGTTGGTTTGCCAGAGTCTCGTATCCGAATGCTGGTCAGGTCAACACGGTACGCTCCACGACTGATTTCCCCTCCCACAGTAATCAATACTGGACAGCAAGGCGTTACCGGATACCCAACGCTATGTGCGTCCTACAGTTATGTTTACTCTGATATATACTCCTGTCTGACTCTATCCTCGTAGTCATTATGAACAAGTCGAAACAGAAATCGATATTATTAATCCTATATGCTTTAAGGTCTGTCGGTTGCATATGCATGTGTTAGTTTACTTAAGATTATAACTGTTCAGGGGCCAGTTGCTCGAAAGACTATTATCCGCTAACACCAGATTAAATCAGTGTTAAAAACATGGCGCGACGTCATCTAATAGTGGATTTGAGCACTTTGAGAAACCGGGCCCAGATGGTTAAGGCCTTGCTGGACCCCTTTTTCGATTTTCAGAATACCTGTTGTATTTAGTGTCTTTTGCAAAAGAATACAAATCTGTACATATGTATATATTTTTGGAAAGCTTGGATACTCAGGATTACATATGTGAATGTGGTAAAAATCCAATTATTATTTCTAAAAATATTGCATAATGAGTAAATGTCAACAGAAAAAATGGACTGCATTTTTCATGGTTATTTCTCGAAGGGCAATAACGATAAGACAAAATAAATTTTGTCACCTTGGAAAGTCTTATTAAAATGTAAAATGAAAACATTTGAAAAAATCAAGGACAAACTTCTAAACAATGAGATACCGTTTACTAGACCGCATTGTGCTTTTTACAATGGTACAAATTTGAAGTTTCTAACATGAATAGTTTTCTAGTAATACGCCTTGGAAAAAGTACCATAAATAGCCAATTAAAGTTTTGCGACCATCATGGATCATGGAAAAACTAAATTATAGGCTCCAATTTAACTGTTAGTTATTAAAATTTCGAATTATTTTTAAACCAAGATATAGTTTGAATACCTAATTTTAATCTAAGCGATAAAAAAATGTTGGTTCATTTTGAGCTCAAGAGGCCCAGTAAGACCTTAAGAGGCAGTAAATCTTGTAGGATTGCTCGTGTGTAGTGTTTTATAAGTCAAGTCTTCCCAGATATGTCCCACTTTAAGAAAATATCAAAATTGTAGGCTCATTAAAAAAATACTGAATTAGCAATACCCTGCCATTCATTAATGCCATATTTGAAAGCCTGGCCGTGACCAAAGAGGCCTGTGATGTAGGTTCGCGAAAAAAACTAAAAAATGATCAAATATACGTGTTCAAAAATAAGGGACAACCTACCCAGTTTGAATCAGTTCCCTCACCTGCTTCAACATCCTTGACACATGCCTTCTTGGTAGCAGAGGGTTTGGAGGGAGCTTCCTGTTGCCCTGGTGCTTTCATAGCTAAGAGGCAACATGAAGCCAATCTGTTGTGATGTCTTTGTATTATATCCTGTATTTATACTGTCTTGTCTTTGTTTGTTGCCGGTGCATGGCATCGAGGGTGGTTTCCTTTACCCATTGGGCTGGCACGCCGTCATGTGAGTCAAATAACCTTAAGGCGGCGTTAAACCCCAATTAAACTGACAAAGAAGCCTTCTTGGTAAACCTAGTTAATAAAAATAGCAGATTATACCCACAAAATGTAACAGCTACTAAAAACAAGTTACAATTCATTAGTCAACAGTAGCTACCATTAGTCATTGTCTACAGAATCTATATAATAACTTCTAACTTTACAGACCACTGACCACTGACTGACTCTCCAGCAAAAGAGTATATAGCGTTTTCCCGATATTTGTCTTACGGAAAATGTCATCTTCGCTAACCAAAAGTTTTATTCCGAGCGACTCCGCATTACAACCCTTGGCAGATAATTCATGTACAACGAGAGTTTCAGCTACGCCATCTGGCGGATAAAATGACAAAAT
>JAQQZZ010110993.1:0-15435 GCA_030265115.1 Mopalia vespertina | reverse complement strand
TTTGTCCGTCGTCATATAAGTGAAATACCCTTGAGTACGACGTTAAACACCAATCAAACAAACAAACAAATCATTGGCAATCTTATAGTGGTATTTAATGAAAGATTGATTGACATTTTGTTTGACCACATGCTCATAGGTATTACGCTAATGTTACTGTACACCTACAGTAACTAGGTGTACAACCATGGATTGTAAGAAATTATGTTCTTGTTAGAACTTGCTCCCTTTCGCCAGAGAGGGTGGCTTGAATGAGGTTTCCTGTGACCCTGGGGCTCTAAAAGTTATGGAACAGCACGAATGTGACCTGTTTGTGATGTCTGTATTGCCACCTGTGATCTTCTGGTGTTGTCATTGTTCATTGCCAATGGTTTTGAGGGTGGTGTCTGTAATCCACTGGGATGGCACATGGTCATCTAAATGCAATTATCTTAAGTACAATCAATCTTCTTACCCAAAAGTAATTTAATCCTTGCTAACACTTACAAGATTTAGAATGAACTAAATATGAATTTGTTATGAAACCGCAATAAAATGCTTTGTTCTCTTTCACAGGTGATGGTTTACCTGGAAATTTACCCATGCCATCAATACCCAATTTGCCTTTCCAATTGCCTACACCAACGCCGCTACCAAATTTTTCACAGAATAATACTGGATTTATTCCCCCTGTTAGCACAACACATAACTCATCGGGTGCAGCGAGTCCAGTTGCGCCGGAATCGACAGTGCCATTAATAGATTTTAGTAAGCCGGCATCAGCGACGTCTGCAGAGAATACTACTCCGGCGATGCCTGTACCTGCTTCTCAAGTTTCCGAAACAAATAACGGGGCGGCAACATCGTGATCAAACACAAGTTTATTTCACTCAAAATTATCTGTAAATGCCTCTAATATTTTGTAAGTTCCCAAGCAATGCAAAAATCGGCTATACATATTGTATAGGAATTGATAGTTTACAATTTGGTGCAGTATTTAAATCACCAAGAACAAAAGATAATGTGGCAAACAAAAACATTTTGTTAAAGATACTTTATCATGAAGGCGTATTCATATAAACTAGAGAAATTGGCGTAATATGGAGAAATTGCCAATGGCTTCAATTCTTTTACATTTGTCACTATTTACACTGGGTAAAATATAAAACTTATCACGAACACAAAATGTATTAAAAGATCACAAATTTTTTTCTCCAAATCCTACATCCATATATTATTTTCAAACTCCTCTTACCCCCCAGCCAATGAGATGTTGTGCCATTGTTTGCAGGGGAAAATAATATTGCTGTCATATAAGGGAAACACCATTGAGCGCAGCATTAAACCCAAATCAATGTTTGACTTTGTTAGATTAGACACAAACGTGTTTGGTTACCTATTGGTTTCCTTCATAAATGTTTCCTAAATATTAAGCATTTATTAAGGTATTTGTTTGCTTTAATCTATATCAGATAACTTGGGAACTTGCATGTAAAAAGGACTTGAAAGATCTAAACAAAATACAAATTGTTATGAATTGTGTAAATTTTTACTTGGTTTCTCTTGTAAAATTATATTAATTAATGCATACCTTATTTAAATTTTTGTATTACATTTAGGGTTGTTTTAAATGATCATGGTACTTGATAATTATATGACCAGTAATACATATGCTATTATAAGAGCTGTTGAACACTAAAAATGATCCAAATAGGGTATTAAAAGTTAATGAGTATTACCAGAAGCTCGTAAACTATACATGTGTAACTTGCATGTACAGCAGACATGCCTACCTGGTGTATTCTTGAGTATTTTGTACACATAATTTATGTTGAATACACCAATAGGCCATCAAAATACACAAAGAAATGAATTTTCTGTGCTATGTTGTAACAAAAAAATACACCAAATGGTAAGAAAATATTCCTAAAAAAAATAATTTTTTATACATAAATTTCTTCTAGGGTAGGCAGGTGGGATGGAGCTTCCTGTTGCTTATGTGCTCTCACAGCTATGGGGCAACATAAACCCAATCTGTTGGCGTCTTTGTATTGTGTACTGTTTTTGTCCTGTCCTGCCATTGGCATGGCACGCCGTCACATAAGTGAAATAACCTTATGTATGGCATTAAACTCGAATCAAACAAACAAACTCACTTATAAACAGTAACTCCACCACATTGGCACCAGCATGGCTTTTGTAACATGTTACATCACAGTTCACTGGAGATCTGAGCCAGCAGGGAAGCATCATGGGAAATACGCATTTTGTGTTTCTTTTGATTGAAATTGTCATCGGCTTACCTCCATAGTCTGCTTTGAAAAGCTAGCTAATACAGTATGGCTACAAAATGTGTTGAATGGACGGACAACACCAGCAGTTGCTCTTTGGAAATCTGTTCTATTACAAGGGGACCACCAGGTGTATGAGCAAATCCTGCTATGAATCTTCGGCAATCCTGTGGGTTATTTTAAAGAGGTTTCCTCCCGATTTTCCACTGTATTTAAGCAAGGCAGAGTGAAAACTAGACAAACTTTCATCATAAAAAAGTGAAACACCCCTGAGTATGACGTTAAACAAATAAACTTGTACTAGTTAATGGACTTCTAGTATTAACAAAATTGGTACAAGTATGTCCACTGAATCGCTAATCTGACCAACAAAAATATAGAGAAATGGGTGTAGTTTAACTTTTTTATCTGGTCATAATCATGGTAAACTTATTTCAAAAAGTATTTGCTTGCCCCTGATTGCTTTTAATAAAAAGTTGCAAACGATTGTTTCAAAACATTAAAAATCAGTTTTGGACACCATTAATTTATATAGAAGAGAGAAAATATAATATCAGAGATTTGAATCTGTACCAAAAGAAATAATGGAAACAGCCTGTCCAAAAGACTGATGCATGTAGTAGCCACACTTTTATCTAAGACGAATTTTCATGTAAATGATGTCAACACATGTTAAACTCCATAAGGTGACATCATTCACGATAAAAACTGTTCCTAAAGTTTCATGAAACTGTGCTCTGGTGTGGCAAGGTCTGGGCGCCACATATGCCCCAACATGCGCTCATACAATAAAATTTAAGGTCACCCGATGCCACTCTAGAAAAATGTTGCTCCTGTTCGTGTATTATGCATTCTCAAAATGCGATTTGTAGTTATGACTTTAGTGAATTTCCCTTTGTAATATCATTACATCATAATTAGTCCATAAAGAAAGTACACAAGTCAACCAATCGGAAAGCAGGATTTGAACCTAATTCTTGACCAATCACAACAGGAGAATAAACATTAAAAAGTTGTGCCAGAAGAAGATGCTGCCTTTAAATTGGTTTGTTCATGTAGGATCAACATGTAGACTGTAAAAGAAATTTAGATAGAGAAAATAGAGGGGAAAGTTTTCGCATTTTTTTTTTTGTTACATTATTTTTTATTCATAAGAAATTAGTTATAAAGGTTATGTGTATGTTTCAGAGTTGTTTATAATAAATTGGAGGGTTTTTGGTATTTACATTTAATGTATATTTAAAAATTATTGTATTCACTTTTGTACAGAGGAGAAATGTAACAATTCTATTTATTCTAAAAACAAACGACAAAATATGTATATATACTTTTTTTGTTGTTGAAATAGTTAAATTAAATCCTGCTGTAATTACCAATGGAGTAAAAACATTAGTGTAATACAACTGGGTTGAAAACTGCACAAATGTGCCACACTTTTTGGTTTTAGCCCAAAACTGACCCATAGCGTAAGTTCTAGATTTACATTTACATGTAGTACTGCTATTAAAAAAGGGTTCTGTAAATCGGCAATGAGGTGGTTGGATGGACATTTTTGTTGCCCTGGTGCCCTCCGAGCTTAGAGGCAGCAGGAATCCATTGTACTGTTGCCTCTATCGATAGACATTGTTTTGTCATGGTCTGTCTAGGGTGGTTTCTTTCACAATGCAAGCCTATGCAAGCCTAGCATGCTTGATATTATCCACAGTAACTTTGCCTATACTGGCAACACTGAAAAAGTTAGACAAAACGGTCACCCCCCATCAAATGATATTTCCTACGGAGTTTAAAACGATCTGGACTTTCAACTTCAATCCAGCCAGTAAATTGATGAGTTTGGGTTCAAATCAATGAGAATATTAATAATGAATTCCTGTAAGCCTTCAGTTTTCATTTGAACTGCAAATGTCAATCACTGGGGTAGACATTTTTTCTGGCTTTCTCACTTACTCTTTGGACTACAAATGTCAACAATTGGGTTGGCCAATGGCAAAAAAGGGAGATAAATCTGTTACTCATATAACAGGCAGTGCCACCTATGTCAATGACTAACAAAGTAATTTAACTCTTGCTATTGTAAGTCAATGACATAGGTGGCACTGCCTGTTACATGAATAACAGATTTATCTCCCCTCTTTGTAACTGGCCAACCCCATTATTAAATATCCAATAAGAGTGACTATCTGCAACTAGGTTACATCATAGCCCTGAGATAACTGAACAATAAAAGCACTATTATGTAACGGACATTAGCAGTTCAGCTACATAATAGTGTATTTATTGCCCTGACATTTTAGAGCTAGCTACACAACTGCACCATCACATAGATGTTTTGTAGTTTACTATAATAATAATAACTTTATTTAACGAGGAGAAAATTAGTCAAATGAAAAATTTGCTCTTCCCTGTAGCCCTCAATAAATACTACAAATAAATACTATAAATTTATTAAGGGTGACAATCCCCTCAAATTAGTCCATAAAATTACCATTTTGGAAGCTATTTAAAAGACTTGGAAATTGTGTCGGAGAGGCAGAATATGAATTTTTTGGTAAGAAAGCCTCAACATTTTTTAGAAAACATAAATTTGTTTGATTACATGCTGTTATATTCTCCCAACAAGCAAAAAATTTAGGATTTGTCATGGATGTAATTTGAGGTGATTTAAGGTATCATATCGGGAAATATCAACTGTTGGACTGGAGGTCTTTCAAGCCTCATTTTGAAAAAAAAAAAGGTCTAAGTTCATAATTGTTTTGTTGTTTGATTTTCCTTAAATATTCACCAGTTGTTTTGACACCTGTATATTACCTGATTATATCGCTTTGTAAATAAAAAGTATCGCTCGGACAAAGATATGGCAGGGGTTTCTATTTTTGTTGCAGTTTATTATAAAGGCTTGTAAGTTGCGTTTTCTTCTACTGGACTAAAGGGGACGGCGTTCAAATTCTGTCAATGTTTTTTGAATACCGATCTTTCAGAGCTGTATTTTGTGTTGCTGTTTAGTGCAGATGTAAATGTAGGACTGGAATGGTCCAAGAATTGGCATCTTTTAAACTTTCCATTGATGCTTGAACTAACAAAGAATTTAGACAGGAAGTGGAGTGAATTACATGAAATCACTGATCACATGACCCGACTTATTCCACTCCTTTGATTAAGGTGGATCGAAGGGTATTTCACTTATGTGGCGGCGATGTATTTCAACAATAATTGACACTAGCACAACCAAGATGTGAAGCATTTTCCTCCAATGCTAAGTAAAGACAGCATTGCTACTCTTCAAACAAACTGCCCATAGCCAGCTGACTCCTTTGATCAAGGAAAGCACCCATGACGTCCTCAATAGACAACATTGAAGGCAAAAGCAGCATATTTCATTTCTATACACCAAATCATTCATATTGTGGCAATTAACTGAGCGAATTATGATACCCCCAGAAGTAAACAAAAACTGGTCAAATTTACTATGCAAAATGAATCGAACAAATCCACCCTTATGTTCAGAGAGCTGCACAGAGGCCAGTTGCTCAAAGCTCTGGTAGGTTAATGGTCTGTTAGATGACGTTATGTTACAATGAAATTCTATTACGACGGGAGGTCAATTTCTTTGTGACGCAACCTCATCTAACTGGCTGTTAGGCTAACGGAGCTTTGAACAACCGGACCCAGGAGGAAACTGCCATCAACTGTTCTGTGGATTCAAGAAACCGTGCTCCATTAGATCGGTTGGTGCTTCTGGGGTTGATTAAAGGTCACCTTGCCAATGGTCCAATAAGAACCCAGGGCTTTGGTAAACAAGTAAAATATTTTGCAAAATTATCCTGTCTAATAATAACAAGCAGTGGCGTAGCTCTGGTTCACCAGTGGACATATCCAGCATTTACCAACAAGATTTACACCTTTTGGTAGGCCTTGGCGTCAGATCTTAATTGAAAACAAATTTAAATATTTCCTGCATGGCATGGAAAGTCAAGGGCCCAATTGAATACCTGCATAATTGTATGGCTATTGTTACACCCATAGACTGATTGCGGTTTTAATGCCATGCTTAGGGTATTTCACTTATAGGATGGTGGTGTACTTTCAACATGTGAACAGCAACATGACTATAAATATACTGCCCTTGTCCAGAAGGTTTACACCGAAGCACAAAATGCATTTAAGACAATTGCCTACACCAATTTGGCTGGCACACCATTGTAAAGTTAAAATAACCACAAGTATAGCTTTAATCAAACTAAACTAGGTATTGTTCCACTAAGCGATCTTTGCCTAAGTTGATCTTAATTACCATGCCAACCCAATACCTTCAGCACTGGTTGCCATGGCGATTAAGACTAAGACCGCTTTGTGAAACAGCCCCTGTACTTAATAAAAGAACTCGATACTCATCACTATTTCTTAGAAATCAGATTTATTTGAAATGGGAGGTACACATATTAACAATGGTACTAATGAAATATTTACAATGAGATGAATTCCACTCCGTTAACAAGAGACAGACCATTTATCTGAATATAGACCAGCTCAGGGTCCATTACATGTTCATTTATATTGTTTTATGTCTTACATAAATAAAAATTAACTTGCTACAACAAATTAACAATCAGCAAACAGATTTTCGCTTAACATATTTCTGGATTTACCTAAAATATTTTGGTAGTTCCCAAATACATGTTACACACAATTGCCTAACATAACATATGTCAACATGTTCTTGACTTTGGCATATTCAATTACCATTATAACTTTCAATGTACACTTAGGACATGCTGTAAAACATTTTCATTATCCAGTTTTAAGGACCTGTTATTTATAAGATAATGTTAAAATTATTATTAATACTTTTCAACTACATTATGTTTTCCGGGTCCTAGAAGACGTGACATTTTTAAATTAAATTAAATTAGACTTCTTCTAACTTCTTATTTATTATATAATATATTATTAATACTTTTCAAATTCTATACTTGTGGGTCCTAAAAGGCATTTTTTTAAATTTAAATTTCATAATTAAATTTGACTACGTAATCAGATTTCTCTTAACATGAACACGTTACCTATTGTCATGGATTTTAACTTCCCCTTTTTAAATTTTGTACACTTTTAATAAAATACTGTCGTACAAGTTTATTTTTGGAAAAGTACATTTTATATTTCAGGTTCAGCTTAATAGGCGAATTACCTTATAACTTCTAGCAGTTGGGACACTCTTATTTTGGGGCAATCCACAGAAATAACATGTAAGACCCCCTGGAGTAAAGCCTATTTGTTTGTCCCAACTGCTAAACTTTTTCCCCTAACGAAGGCAAACTGAGAAACCCTAACTACATGTTACATGGATAAAATGTTTTATGGGGGCTATTGCAAATAACACCAAGACATACTACCTACTACAAGCTTCATTTGGGGTCTCTTAAGTGTCAAGAAGGGGAGTATTGAAGGTGGTCCTTTGGCGTCAATACAGCCCAGATGCCGGACCTTTTAAGCAACAACACCTGTCTTAGCTAGAGACTCGTCCACCTGTCATTTTCAACAGGCAGATTTCTAAAAATTGTCGAAATGATGGGTAGAAATTCTGAATTTTAACATGGTAAAGATAGGAAAATGGAAAAATTTTATAGGCAAAATTCCTCAAAATAAGGATTTATGGCAGGCAGATTTCCAATCCTAGCTAAGACACTGAACGTCACAATGGATAAATGTGTGTGAAGTCATTTAACAGCGCCACCATCACGAATGTTGTGTTGACACAGGACCACCTTTCAGACTAAATTACCTCCCTTGTCAACTTTCAAGAATCCCACTGCAAGAACAGAATTTTGTAAATGCAAGTTCTCAATTTATTGAGTTTTCATCCATACTTGAAATGTTTGAAAAATATGTTCAACATTACATTTCCAAAACAAAATACATGTACTTATATATGTATTTAGCCCTGATTTTTTATATAAGCATATTTTGCCACTAAACCAATATTTTAATAAAATTTTCACGATACTACATCTGTTCAATACAAGAAATGCATGTCAATTATTAGCCCGAAAATTGAGCTTATAAGTTTGCTTTTTTTAAATAATTCAGACAATCGTTTGGCAATATGATAAATAAGTCGACAGAGCTGATTTTCTCAGCTAGCCAATTATATGACTGCATATCAAACAAACTTCTTCACTTTGTGCTCTGCCTTGGATTAGTCGTAACTGTAGCAGAAAACGTTACGGAGAAATATACAAACTATCAAAATATACAGTACATGAACGCTGACTCCTAATTACAATTTGTGGTGAAGATATACATCCGATTACTAATCAAGTTGGAAAAATGTACAATCTAAGCTATTCAGAATATGATACTTACGTTAACCAGAGAATTAAACCTATAAAAAAAGGCCAGCTCGAGTAAATAGACATTTTCAATTTTTTTATATTTTTTAACGTTGTTCTCTTTCGTGATTGGTTTCGCCAGGTCACAAAACCCAAATATTGTATTTCTGTCTATGGTGGACCAGTCATGCCATAAAGGTATTTCACTTATTTGACGGCGGTGTACTTCGAAAGATACTTGTTGGTAATGTTGGTGTACTTCGAAAGAAAGAAAACTTAACGATAATGTCTATCTACTTAAAGCGATTTTATAGGTTATTCTCTGTTTTTATGAACGAAGCTTGTGCAGAATATGATATGATGAATTGTTAATATTTGAATAATACTTTTTTGGAGAAAATGCATAAAGTACTCAATTGATTGTCCGTTTTCAGCATTTAATTGTCAACATCATTTCATTTTTAATCAATACCCGTTTATATATGCATAGACAGTCTTTATTTAAAATTATTGTTTCCAATGCAAATAAAAATTTAAAGAACGGAATATGTATTTATTTTATTATCAAACTTTTCTTCCAAAAAAGGTCGACATCATTTTGGACGAGACTGTTTAGCTACATGTGAAGACTGGATCAAAATCTTTGGTCATGTTTCAGATTGATTTGAGTTTCTTCCTCTGTGCTCAAGGGTATTTCATTTGTTTGTTTGGGGTTTAACGTCGTACTCAAGAGTACCCTAAATCACCTCCAATTTCGTCCATAATATGCCCATGTTAAAAGTTATTTTAACGACTAAGATATTGTTCCTGGGAAACAAATTTATGTTTTCTGAGAAATCCTGATGTTTACTAACTGAAAAATGTTTAATTATTCTCCCAGGAACAATATCTAAGTCTTTAAAATAACTTTTAAAGTAGCCATATTATGGACAAAATTAGAGGTGATTTAGGGTATTTCACTTGTATGACTTATATACCAACAATAACTGACAATAGCACTTCCATTAAATGAGAAGCGTTTTGCTTTGTTCGAAAGTTAATCTTTCTCTGGTGCTAAATAAAGACAACAATGCTACTCTCCAAACAAGCAACCTTTAAGGTGTGATTTTTACCCATGATTCCAGGGGTGTTTTGATTGGTTGAATTTTTTTCCCGATCAATCAAAATGCTGCAAATCATGGGAATCTCTAGATGTCGAAACTGCAAATCTCACAGGGAGAAAGCACTTTAGCCACAAGGCTGTATTTCAGTAATATGTTAACAAGTGTAATGTACTTCAAGTAATGCAACATTTGTCTGCCAGTGAATGATGATTGATTGATTAGCGTTTTATGCCACATTCAGCAGTATTTCAGCTATGATGTGGCATGAACCGAGTCAATGAGAGTAGCTGACAAATAAAGGTTAACCGATAGGCTGAAACGAAAATTATTAAATAGAAATTGTGAATTGGACAAAAACAAAAATCCATGCGATGTACTCTAATCAAAGAAAGCCAGAAAAACAAAAAATTATTAATTATATCAATAATAATAATTTTACTTGAGAGCAGCAAATTTCCTTTTCTTTAAAAATTTAAACCTATCTGAAAATTAAATTAAAATTTCAATGTTTCAAGAACATGAGGCATCTGGATCCGAATAAATGAATTAATTAATTTTAATGGATTGAATCCATTCATTAAAATTTGAAAATTCACTTTTGCTCACAGCAGCAACTATCTCTCGAGACAAAAACCTCGCTGAAACATGTTGATTGCTTGAGAAACAGCTTAGCTGTCAGCCTCTTGAGGTCTGAGTCAGGGTTACTTCCCCTTTAAAATATAAAAAACATTTTATTTCCATAGTACATGTATTTGCACCTAGTATTCATTCCTTCTTCATGATTTAAAAAACTGCATTTCTTAAAAAAAAAAAGAAGAATATTTATGTACAAAATTCAGGATTGAATTGAAACTTATTTACTAGTAATATTAATATCAAGGAAATGTAATATTAATGAAGACATAAAATACTGGTTAATTATTGACAATCAACAGGCAATAATCTCTATTGGACATTGGAAGAGTTGACAAAATGTCAACTTTAATGACATAATGCCCATGTAGGGCCAGGTTTCAACGACAACAAATACTTTACCCCTCAGAAGCGTTTGGTCAGGCATGATCTGACACACACAGAGTTGTTGGGAAGAAAAAAACTTTCCTGTTTTCTTTTAATTTGAAGTAAACCGGTGTCCTACATAATCTTGTGAAAATTGTTATATTTTTTACAAAGACAATATTGGTATCCAAATTAAACAAAATGACAAAAATGTATTTGCAGAATTTCTCCCCTGGATGTATTAACATTTTAATCCAATGAAAAAATTTAATAAAATATTTTTGGAAGTTTTGAATGTTTCATGCTTTCCAGGGTTAGCGAGATGCTATTTTTCTAAGAACTTTGCTTTTGCGGAATTATCAGACTGTGCAACAAACTTTTGCACACTTAAAAAAAAAAGGATAGATCATCTTTGTGTTTTGCCTTAGCTCGAAGAGCACAATGATATCAGAAAGCTACATCTAACCTAAATGCCGAGGTTCAATTTTAATTTATGTAAATAACAAAGAAATTTAAATCAACGTGGAATTTAAAAATATTGTAAGTTCAACTGATCACAAAAAGCCTGTATTCACTGGGAATTAAAAGAATCACTGGTCACCAGGGTTTGAGAGGAAATTATGCAAATTAAAATCTTAAGCCTTATTTTAAAAACACAATGTATATATGGAGATGTAAATCAAGCAGCTTATATAATATTTAATAGGTGATATGCATCAACAGAAGTAATGTCATAAAACAAAAATAAAACGTTAATAGGAATTAGCCCAACATTTTACTTAAGGTCTTTCACAAAATGTCGTATCATAATAAAATCTTGTACGATATACGCTATATTTTTTTGTTTTACGACATTTTGTGAAAGGGGCCGCTGGAGTTTCAGAAATGTTTAGAAATAAATTAAGTTCTACAGTTAAATTGACCTCAAGACTCTCTGATTAATATCTATGTGATAGATTATTCAAAGAAATCTGACATGATTCATGTTTATTGATTGATTGGTGTTTTACGCCATGCTTAAGGGTATTTCACTTATATGACTACAGCGTATTCCAACAATAGTTGACACCAGCACCCAAGGTGTGAAGGGTTTCCATAATGTTGGAAAGTTAATCTTCCTCCAGTGCTAAGTAAAGACAGCATTTCTACTCTTCAAACAAACTGCCCGTAGCCAGATGGCGGCTTACATTTAATAAAATGAATCAATTTAATTCGTCTTTTATGGGTCACTTAATGTTGAATTCTTTTTGACAAATTTATTTCATACACTTGAATCTTGGAATTCTAAAAAAAATTTAAAAATCACCGGTTAATTAACTTTAATTTAATTTACTGTAAATTTTTATAAACCCTTTGTGACCGTCTATCATTATTGAATAATTTAATGCAAAATGGAGAATCATGCTAGCTAAATAAATTACGTTTTTAGAAACTTTTTGCCAAACAAAGTTGATCATAATTTTTCTCTTTCAACTCAAAGAAAAAAATTATTTTATTAAAAAAAAAAGAAAAAAATTCAGACCGTTTTCTTATTTAACAAATTAACTCCATAAGTAAAGATTATATAACCCTCCCCCTCCCTAATATAAAATATTAATTAAATATTACATCATAATCAAGTATAATGGGAAGGCACCGGACAATTTCTACAAATTAATAATGAATAACTAATAATTAATAATAACACAACGAATTAAGTTATAATAGGTAGCAGTTATCTAAACTAAAATCATTATTTAAGACATACATATATATTTCCTGAACAAATTTGTACAACCAAGCATAGTTATTTAAATTTCTTTTCATTTTCTTCACTGTACATGTGATCCTCTTCAATGTCTGTATTGAGAACGTTTCTACATTAATGTATGAAGGGATAAGTCAACATTATATTACAATATTTGATGATTAATTTACAGGGATATTCTGAGGCAATAACATAAAATAACACACACACAAATCTGACCACATCCTTGTATTTTAAACAGGTCAAAATACTGGATTTACCTAAGGGTGGAGAGGAATCTAATTCATAGATTCTGGCAAGACTTGTAAAAGTTGTATCAAATTTCAAACAATTTTTATTAATTTGAGACTTGAAACAAACACATTGTCAAAGCTATTTATTGGCTAAATGCCAATGGTTAAATTAACCAATGGAAATGAAAACCACAATAAATTTAAAAAAAAAACAAAAAACAAGAATAGTTGATGAACCCAGCTCATACCTCACAATTTTTTTCACAAGAGACCAAATTCATTCTTCCAGAGAATTTACAGCCACCCAACTAATATAAGCCAAATTCAATTCATAACAATTTTCATAATGTTTGTGGTAAAATCAAGCTTAAAGGGCGTTCAGAACCCTAAATATGTTCTGATGAATTTGGAATAGAAACCCAGAATTTTTTTTTTTTTAGAAACTTCCTCCCGTCTTGTCCAAAAACATGTAGCAAAATTCTTTGGAATCCAGCTGCTTTCCCATCTGCTATTGTTGCCAATCAAATCAGTAGTAATCACAATGCCTGTTGTACTTCAGGATGATAGCCAATGGAAACTCTTTTTCTAATCACATGATCTTTCTCTCTATCAGTCACATGACACCTGGACATCCATTGGTGTTGTGATGCTCCAGTATTAAAGTGACGATTAACACTCCTTAACAAAAACCAACAGGCTGTTCATCCCAATCAGACTTAGCAACAAAATCAAAACTGTGTTCCTCAGCAAAGGAATCCTAGTTGCTAGTTTGTTTGTTGTTTGACTCTACGCTTAAGGTTATTTCACTCACATGATGGTGTGCCAGCCTAGTTGGTAAAGGAAACCACCCTCAAGTCACTGGCAACAAAGAAAGACAACGCAGGGCAATCAGCAGGAGTAATACAAAGAAAACCCCACAAGATCAGCTCCCTGTAGTCCGTTAACTTCAAGAGCACATGGGCAATAAAATAAACTTCCTCCCACTGGATTAAGATGCATTATAAGGTACGATTTGTAGTAAAGATTTCAGGGGCTTCCCCTTATTTGAGGAGTTCTGATTGGCCAACTGTTTCTTACTTTTACTCTAGACCAATCAAATTGCTGCAAGTAAAGGGGAACCCCCTTTAACCGAAACTACAAACCAAACAGTTTAAGATGAATAATTAACAAGCTATGGGGTAATGTCAACCATGCTAATAATTAACTGCCCCTGTACTGAAGAAGACATGCCCTGATAATATCGACTAATATGATAACTAAAGCATTGCGTATGAATAAACCCAGAAGTTGAAAATCCATGAAGTCTTACTTATTATGTTATCATCCCAGCTACTAAAACAAGTTATGATAACTTGGCTTTATAAATGAATGATGACCTGGATACTTAAATGTGGAAAACTTTTGACAAATGTATTCTCCTGAGATGGGAGTTTTGTTTGCATGCAGAGTTGTCTTTCCCTGAGATTAAAAAAGTATGTTTGACACACTTATTTACCATACAATCCACATGCAAATGACCTTTTGATTTTTAAGAACTGAGGACAGTAAATACACGTACCACTGATTGATCAGTGTGAATTGTAAAGGCAAATCAAAACATTCAACAGGAAATACAAAAACATTTTCCAACAGTTATTTTGGTTAAGAATCTAGAAAACACTTTCCAAAAGCTTCATACGAACATTTCTTATCGTAAATGACATCACTGTATGGCAGTTTAACATTGGACGACATCATTTAAGCCCCATTCACACTGGACGCGATGGAATGTCGCATCGCTTGGGTATAATTCACACTGAACGACACATTTTATTCCTATGCATTGACATTGGTCGACTCACTCAGGCAAGGATATCACAATGCAAATGAACAACCTCATAATGTTACGATTGCAGCGTAACTGTCACGCGACAGTAGTCTCTACATGTACATGTAGTATGAACGTTGTAACATTAAAAGTAGTGTTCTACATTATTATTATGCAGCGCAACAGTCGCGGTGCGTCCGGAGTGAATCTGGTCTTACGATACAAATTTATCTTCTGAAGTTTCATGAAAGTGTGTCCTGGCCTATATTTGGGTCTAAAACTTATTTCTGTGGAGACAGACATGAATGAATTATATACAGTATAGCAAAAAAACTGTCTTTGAACAGTTATTTCTTATAAACGAATTACATTAAGACGGGAAATATTTAATAATGGAACATAACCTCCCAAAGGCATTAAAATCAGTAGCAAGCTCTTGTATCGCTATACACTATGACAAACGTAGATTAAAAATTTAGATTTATGTATACACTTTTGGATCTGGCCTGATAATCGGGCTAGAAACTGCACCAAAATGAGCAGGGACAGGTTGTTACTTAGAAAATCAAGATGGGGTTGTACATGGAACTCAAAAATCCATAAAGGGGTCATAACTCAGAAAACCACGAAGTGGTTGTAACCCAGAAAACCATGAAGTGGTTGTAACTCAGAAATCCATAAAGAGGTTGTAACCCAGAAAACCATGAAGTGGTTGTAACTCAGAAATCCATAAAGAGGTTGTAACTCAGAAAACCATGAAGTGGTTGTAACTCAGAAAACCATGAAGTGGTTGTAACTCAGAAATTCATAAAGAGGTTGTAACCCAGAAAACCATGAAGTGGTTGTAACTCAGAAATCCATAAAGAGGTTGTTACTCAGAAATCCATAAAGAGGTTGTAACCCAGAAAACCATGAAGTGGTTGTAACTCAGAAATCCATAAAGAGGTTGT
>JAQQZZ010110982.1:0-15436 GCA_030265115.1 Mopalia vespertina | reverse complement strand
TTTTGTCTGACATTGGCTTAACCAACCTTGGTAATTGTGTTAGCGCTTTCTGTATACATGCATGTGTATTTTTTGTTTTCCCCTCTTTTAAACAAGTCCTTCTACGGAGATGTTACTATACTTTGTTACTCAAACAAATCTACTAAATTATATTGGCAGTGTATTCGTTGTTTTGGGGTCACACTTTCTAAGTTTGAACAGATTCTAGTTCAGACAATTTTGCAGGTTGAAACCCGTCCGGGAATCGAACCCACGACCCTCAGAGTTAGGCACGGAATCGCCAGAAGTAAATGCCGGCCACCTAGTAGAAGGCCGGATGGCTGAGTGGTCCTCCAAGTGTTACCCCAAAATAACGAATACACTGTTTATATTGCCTTTTGTCTAAAAGACACAAACAATAATTTCATTACTAAATTATATTTTTGACCATCGTTTATATTTTGTACCTGCGATAGATGTCCGCTTGTCAAACTGTGCAGTTAGAACTGCTGATTCTCAGGTGCTTTAATCGGATTTCCACGACTCAACTTCTCAATGATCCTCACACAGTGCGTCTTTTTTGTTTCATTAAAACATTCATAGCACATTTGCCTTATTGTTAAATCCTCAATCATGCTTTAAAGTTTTATATTTACCTTTTTGAAGATCCCGTATGCGGTCGCCATTGATTTAAGCTGATATGTTCTCGTAAAAGCCATGTATGCACTTGTCAACGATTAAAGGTTGGCATCGGATATAACACGCCGTTGTTTGTTTAGTATCTTACATCTTTTAACAGGATCCTCTCGTCTGTTCGATTATATCCTCTTGGTTTGGAATGCAATGTTTACTCTGACTTATCTTAGTTGGTTAACTTTTAGTCCAAGCTCACTACACACAAACTTTCACCGAACCCAGATCGATCCCAGAGTAAAAACCAAGAGATCCAACTATGCCACTGAGCCTAGTAATTTAACGAACTCGCGGATTCAGATTTGTCAGATTTATCTTTAAGAAGAGAAAATAAATTGTTCAGTTTGATTTAAAACGTATGTGTATTAGTTTGTCTAACGGTTGCAAAAGGTGCACTAAACTTTTTAAGATGGTAATAGGTATTCACGGACACATTGTCCATCTTAAAACGGAAGTATATTATTTTAATTTTACAAAACTGTTACGTTCTTGTGGCAACGACTTGAATAAGCTACGACTAAAACATAATTCCACAACATCTCAAGTAGAGACATTTGGTTATCTGGTTTTACTTATGAAGTTACTTGTAAATGCCGAGTTGTAATTTTTCGCGAAATGTACTGGCATTAGAGCCTTACACAAATGATTGAAATAAAATAATGATTACGGGGCATAGTACCATGTGTCTGCCAAATGTGTCAAAACAAAATGTGAGTCATGGGTGAATATATATACGAGTTAAACTATTACGGACAAGAGCGTTATAAATGTGTATCCCTTGAAAAGAAAATTAAATCTGGAGTTGATGAAATGCGTGGGATTGAACAGTTACAACACCTGATTGGTCAGCTGTAAAGTGTTACCATCACCCAACAATAAACGTCCTCGACAAAGCTGTTCTGCTTCACATTGCCGCTTACTTTGTGGCTGACGAAGATCAACAGTAACGAACTTTACTTCAAATAACTCACTTCCCGTGATTAATTTAAAGGGGGTAGACATATATACTTTGGACAGGCTTGACTAGGGCAGATATTGAACATTTTAAGGAAATCAGCCTTCACAAAAGCCGAGTGGAGCCCATTCATATTTTTAGAAGACCCATTTTGTGTTTAGCTTAGCAGGCCTGTCAACGGTGTTATGTAGATAACGCTCTACTGTTTGTCGGCAAAAGTTAAAAAATACATTCATTCTGGATGGTAAATAACGTGATATATCTCTAATAGAGGCTTTACTTTGAATGCATGTTTTTCCTTTACAAATTTAGATTTTACTGTGCTTATTATTATATCTTATTTTATTTCCGAATTGACGGAACAGATTTGTTCTTCTAATATCAATATGACGTCCTTTGTGAAGGAATTTGAAAGAATAGAACAAAACACCTTCGTAGATAACTAGCTGTTTGGTCATTTTATCTAAAACATTTATTTTGGGCCAATAATTAGTATTTATCGTTATCATAGCTTAATTACAGTTTTTTTTCTCCACTGATATGTATCAGTCATAAAATTAAACTGTTTACATGAATAGGTCTCGGAATACAACATGGCCCGAATGACCAAAACCACGGTTAGTCATTGACGGGCCAGTTGCTCGAAAGACGATTAGCCGCTAACACCAGATTAAATCGCTAATACCGGGTTAGATAGACCTTCAATATGGCGTGATGTCAACTTATAGCGGGTTAAAGTTAATAACACTTCGAGCAATCGCCCCCAGCAGATTAAATCACAAATCAAGGATTAGATATAGGTCTTCAACATGGAGTGACCCCATCTCCTCTTGGATCAAAACAAAAAGAGCTTTGAACAGCTTGCCCCTGAATATTTAAATACTGCCCCTATACACAGCTACTGCTCGATTCTCCCTTTTTTTTACTCCCACGTCTATTTAAAGCGATGCTCCGGGCTGCAATAACCCCTATATCCCTTGAAAGGTTACTATTAAACATACTTAAATATGATATCGACTTATCGTGTCTTCATCATATAAAATCAGTATATACCTACCTACGGTCACTGGTAGCTGACATTTTGGGCGTGACAACCCTATTCATGACGTCACGCGACTCACACTCCTCGGTGTTACAGGTTAATAACATGTATGAACCAATGACCTATGTAGCATGAAAAAAAGTCATGTTCAAGGACGTATTCAGACTTTGCATGACTAAGGGTATAATAACTGTCAGGAAGTGACGGTATCGTAACAATTTCAAAGACGAAAAGAGCTTCAGCTGTTTGCTTGTTTGATTGGGGTTAACGTGGTTCTCAAGGGTATTTCCCTTATATGACGACATATTGTCTACTGTCCCTGGACTATATTCTAGTTTAGCAAATTTTGCAGATTGAAACCCGTCCGGGAATCGAACCCACGACCCTCAGATTTAGACACCGAATCGCCAGCAGTACATATCGATGCCACCGCAAAATCCTTTCTGTATTTTGTGTCTTTTGTTTACACAGAGCGTCAGATGGTTTCATTCAAACGGTTTTGGTATTTGATGCCCCATGACAGAACGAATCAATTCCGCCATATTTTTCCTTATTGAAATACCGAACTGAAAATATCTAGGCAAACACCTGACTAAATACATTTACACCCTGCCATATACCCCGACAAATGCACTCACTCGCAGGCAACTATACAGACACTATTACTACCTAATACCGTACAAATAATTGGACACCTAGGCATATACCCCATGAACTATGCAAACGCACCAACTAAAGTACACCAAACGTTCCGACCCCCAGCTTAATTACCAGTAAATCGACACCAAGCCCACTACCAAGTCTGCAGATAATCCAAATCAATACTAAATAAACTGACACAGTCACCTCACAAACTGATATTGATACAGTCAAAGAACCCGTCGAACAAATTGACACCCAGTCAAATACCCTGTCAACTATATGATGACAGCCAAACAAAGTACTACCAAATAAATTGACATCCAATCGAATACCTCTTTAACTATACTTTACTTCAACCAATACCTCATCAATGAAAATGACCCCCAACCCAATACCCCACCATATGCACTGACACCAGTACTTCACACAGCGACACACAGCACAACATCCCACCAAAATATTTGTTTGTTTGATTGAGGGTTAACGCACACGACGGCGTGGCAGCCTAAAGGAAACCACCATCGACACCGATGGCTACAAACAAAGACAAGAGGGGACGCAATAGAAAGGCTTCCTGTTCCCCTTTAGCTCTGAGTTTACCAGGGCAACATGAAGTTCCCTACAATCAGCCGATAATACTCGGTTTAATATTAATTGACCTTCTAGAGTATTATCTGACCATAATTTGTATTTTTCTAATTTTATAAATTTCTTTTCGAGTATTTTCTGTTGCGTTTCGTGTTTTTTGTCTTCATGTATTCGGAATTGAGTAGTTAAATATATAGTTTTTGCTTAGTATTTCACGTGTTTGGTGTGTAGGTGTTGGTACGCAATAACACAAAGCCACAGGAGGTTATTTTAATACATGTAATGTACGCAATGTATTATTGTATACATGTAGTAGTTAGTATGAAGTAATATGTATGTATGTATTCTGCAAAAAAAACAAATGTCTGTTAGTACATAGATATCTGCAAACAAATGTACTCATTTTGCTATTTTCACTTCAACATTTCTAACGTATCCAAACATAAAGGTATTACTTTAATTTCTTCTTTAAAGTATGTATAGCTCTAGCTATCCGTTCAGTTGAATACACAGCGCGTTAATTATAATACAACCTCTGTATGTTCAAAACATATTATTTAGTCATTAACCCCCAAGAAAACTAGCCTTACTTTTCTTAAACAGTATGATATTAATTGACAATACCCTAATTTATAATCCAAATCTACAGCAAGAATGACCACAACCTGGATCACTTGACTTATAGATTCAAGCGTTCAGAAAGCAATCTGGCGCTTCGCTTCGCTATTATCAATGAAAACTAAAACAACAAAATATACCCCAAATTATCATATTACAAAGCGCTTGATGAAACCAAAAATGTGCTGTTACCTAAAGAGTGGGCCTCTGTAGCCTTTCATCAAAATAACTGTCAAAATCTTATTCAAATAGTACAATTTTGTAGACACATGTTTGTCCCCTCGCTTGCCAGTCCCAGCTATCGAGTGACATGTACGCTATACGCGCCACTACAAAATGCGTACTCCACAGCACGCAATCCACCAGCTGAACCTACGCAACAGGTGTATTGAGCATAAGTTATGTTTACAAAAAACTCCAAAATTCACAAGAGGTTATGCCAAGGGCCTTATTGTAGAAACTGCAGCTTGATTCCACCAAATACCAATCATGAAGTGACATTGTTTTTCGGCACATCCTTGGGGAAGTATGGCGTCTTTTCGAGAAGCCTTCCTAGAATAAACTGAAACAAATCTACTTTCCAGAAACACTGCAGAGAACATTGACGATTTAACGCTCACGTTGATGAATGAATTCTGTGGTCAAAATACTCCAGAAAAAGAAAGAGAATTTCATATATACCAGAGGTGGGTGAGCAGTTCAGGATCAAGATAATTCATCAAATGGGTAAAGCTTTCAGTCTCCCCTTGTCAGACAATTGCTCGCTGTGTTTCTTGGTTGATCCGATAGTTCTTACAACACCCTACGACCGACAGTACTGTTCATTCAGATGTTTAACACGTTTCAATAGTGCATGTTCATACAATGTTATATGTTGTCAGAACTGACATAAAGGTAAGAAAATCGGCCTGTATATCTCCGTAAATTATTCCTATTTCCACCACCAGCTCAAGGCGATAACTTGATCTACAGACTGAAAAGATTGTATCTAAAGTTGAAGATGAACCCATCAATTGTAAATGTGTCTGTGTGTTAACGGATTGATTTGCTCTATTTTCGGATGTACAGTTTGGTTTCATTTTTTGCAATCCTTGAATAGGAAATGTGGTTTTTGATCCAGGACAATAAACCATAAACATCGTTAACGTAGAAGTTATGTCATTTGTGTTTAGTTGTCGTGGGTGAATTCAGCTCCTATGATATAATTTAACTATCTTTACTTCTTTATCAGAAAATATCAATGGCCGTATAAAGAACATATCAATGGACGTATAAATTATACAACAGAATAAAATAAGAAACATTTTGACACTAAAATGTGAATTACTTACTGACAAAACGACCATTGATGTGTTCAGGCTAGTTGACATAATAAATCTTGATCATGATAGTTTGGTAATAGAAAAGGCTGAGAACCGGATGTAGGCCCAGCGGCAGTGATAGTCAGTACGTTCAGGTATATTGGTTTGTGGTAAGTATAGAAAAGAGAAAAGACACAAAGCACTGTTTATTGAGACCTGCCAGAGAAGACGTACAATGTGTCAGTATATAAAACTGAGACAGTCTACCCGCATATTTTTTTCCAGAGAGACCAGTGTCTCAAAGGGCTGAAAACTTCGTATAGCTTTTCGAAAGAAATATGACCTCATTTTAAAAAATATTTCCTACTATATATTTTGGATTTCTGATGCAAAATATGGACTAGCAGCCGTATTATTGCTTCTTTTGTGGATTCTGTTGCGGGGCCACATCATTCGCTCCCTCATATACCGGAGGTCGAAAAAGTGGTCCAACCTGCGAGCGGCATATCGAATGAGAATCCTGTTAACCATTGAGCCAATATGTGCCGAGACTTCTAAAAACTGTATAACTTAAATAAATTAACTTTTAATGCCCATTTGTTGTGCATAGCCGTTGTCTTATTTGTTGCCAGCATTGTTGAGATCGGGTTTTCTTCACCTATTGGCCGCACATCATATTGGTGAAATAATCTAAAATTAGAGTGAGAAACTCTAAGTGTTCTATCGTTCGACCGACTCATCAGACTTTGCGTTAACTTTAGTTGCGGCAATAACACACATTTCCCACCTCACTCTTAGGAGAACAGCTCTCACGGAAATCGTGGACACACTGTGTAATTATATACGGATTATATAAAACCCCTATTCTTTCAAAAAGAAACCATAAATCACAACGCTTCTCGAGGGTAATGACAGGAATCTGTCCAGCAAAATATCTTTTTACATTGTCATTCCCCAGCTGATGTGCCATCAGAAGTAGATTATAGCCTGGCTGTCTAGAAATAGAGTACTTAGACAATGGTACATATTTGCTGGCGCATTAGTCACAATGAAACTCTAGGGTTTGCGGGATTCAACACCGCATTATTAGGTTCAGTGTCGGAAACCAATCAGCCAATAAGCTGTTAAGACCTACCTTTTTCGAGTTGATAGAAATACGTCTCAGTATGCCGTCGGTCAGTTACCACAGAATCCTCTCAAACACGAAGGAATAACATCACAGAATCCAAAGAATTCCTTGTAAACGTGTTTTCTTTCATTGAGATTAAAAGTTATGACCAAACAAACCTTCGTTTATAGAAATAAACGAAGGTTTGTTTACAGATCATTTGGCGTTAACCGTTAATGTTAATTCTCTCTAGGATTATCCACACACAAAACCAAATGATGCAGATTAAGCAGTTGGTCAATCACATTGCACTATTACCTGCCGACAAGCAGAATTCTATAAGATATTGCGCTGTGGGTGTATGCAATTTGCCTAAACAACCCTTGAGTAATACGACTGATTCGTTGTTGCTGACTAATGACTAATGACGAAGTTATTAAATACCGATCAGCTGTTTTAGTTCTTGTAATGTTCTTGTAAAGGTAAATTTTGGAGCGGTTAGTCTAAAGTAAGAGCATACTCACACAGGAAAGTTTTTAATGGTCAGATCAAGAGATAATAGTGGATATAAGAGACGATTCCTTACTGGTTTTTAGTGTCGTTTGTCACTTTTTATTAAAATACATACATTGAGATATGTCAGTTAATTTTAATCAATGTTTCCTTATAAGCTTACTCAGAAACTACAATATTGTAATCACCGATTAAAGATAAGTATATTCACTTTTCATATGTCAAGATGATACGTCCTCTCCATTAATCACATACACACCCTGTTCCTGTCAGCCATGTGCTCTAACCTCTATCAGACATGGAATGAGGTTGGCTGGTGATGTGACGTGCAGTATAAGTCCGTGAGTCCGTTTCGTTTGGTTTGTCAGCTTTTAGACACACTATATAATAAGCTGGTCTGTACAAGCTGTTGCGCTATGCAAATATCATTATATCAAAAGGTAAATTCCATCAACATTTGATTTGTCATTTCGTTAACAAGATTCTAGAATTCAGACTGTCTGTAATCTTCAGACCTAGGCATATATAACTTTGACAGTCCGTTAGAATCTAAAAAAAGAGGACACTCCAGATGAGCTTTTTTCACATAAATTTGTTGCCTAAAATGAATTCTGTATTTTCGCTTCAGTGGCTTGCTTCATATTTAAGGGATGAGACAGAATGTGTGCAGAACTATTTGTAAATCTTGACAAACACAAAGACAACCGCGCACTTGACTCGTCCGTGTTAGAACAGTATAACAGACTAGTTTAGAATTTTGTCACAGTCGTATAATGTTAATTTACCATGAAATATGATAAATAATTCCACTCAGACAAACTTAATATTCACAGCACTGAGTGCAGCTTAATCAGTCAGAACGATAAGGCAATAGAGTTTGATTTTTTTTAATCAAGTAATCAGACGTTCGGAATTCAAAATAGAGTTCGCTTAATTGAGTTGAATTTCTGTTTAAAAATTATACTGGCCACGTCGTCGAGAACAGAACAATTGGAATAATGACTCAACCTAGCGTAACATTCCGTCATCTCATGCGGAGACTTGGACGGAGTTTTGAAAGAGAGCGAGATTATATGTATTTCCATACAGAAAAATCCTATAGGATTTTGGAAACAAATACTGTAGGATTTTCTATGGAATCCCATAGGATCCTATAAGATATTTCTATAGGAACCTATAGGAATGTATATTTAAGGGTTGAAATACCGCAAAAGCGCACAAGAGTCGCACAGTGAAATAGCAGCGTAGAAAGATTGATAATTGTTGGATTAATCTATTCATGTTGAAACATTTCTAGTCAATTCTATCTGACCTTGCGTTTGATTGTTCAACGTAGGCCTATAACACAGACACGTTTGTTTGCTTAGTGTTTGCCGTCGTGCATATGACTGTTTTTCTTACATATATATGGCGACGGATTGTCCAATTCAACTCTTGTTTCTTATTCAAACCGGGAGGAAACCTCATAAGAACCACCCCTGCGATTGCCGTAGCCAAAATCCATGTATTTTAAGTCGTAATTCCACAAATACAGGTTTTTCTCAGAGCCGCCTAACGTCAACTTCCTTTCGGTGCTTTTGTCATATGACTGGTGACCAGATTCTTCCTATTTTCTTTCTCGTGTTACAAATTCGTTGTAATTGTGAGTATTAGAAGCGAGATCAAATATCAAGACATATTATTTAAGATACGCTAGACAGAACAAAGAGTTATCCCGGACGCGTTATCTAGTATAACATCGGTGGAGGGGTTGGAATGAGCTTATTGTTGTCCTGGTGATCTTAGTAACTAAGGGCTGAAATGAAGTCGATCTGATTGGGATGTCTTTGTATTGTTCCGGTGATGTCCTGTTTTTGTCATATCTTGTAATTGTTTGTCCCCAGTAGTGTCGAGCGTGATTTCCTTCACGCGTTGGGCTGGCACACCGTCAAATGACATTAACCATGGGGTAATGTCCAAATCAAACAAACACACAAGTCGAATTACATGGTCATGCATAAGTACTCATTTGCTTGCAGTTTTATAAACACGTTACTTGTATGGCGACTTTTTATTGGCGTTGTTTTGTGGTTCATCTTTTTACAGATTTGGTGTCATTCTGAGAGTCATGCGTTCTATTCTCGGACAGGTCTCAATCCGCAAAATTTTGTTGTTCAAACCGACATGGTGTGGTCCCGAAATACTTATCATAATTTCAGTCTATTTCCGGCGGTAACCAGTATATTGGTTCGTAATGGTAATCAGGATTACAACTAAATCTGTTGTCGTTTTGCGGACTAATACACTGGCCCCTGTACGTACAGAAATCCTCTATGGTCCGTTCTCAATTGATGGCTGCTTGTTTAGTTTCGTTGGCGCATGCAGCCTCACGTAGCTATTCGCGCCATTCCAAATTGATTCGATTTCAATTAACTCAAATACGTTACATATTGTCACAAATTTCTTCTAAAATCATCGTGATCTCCCCACATCTATTAAATCGACAAACAAGTGATGAGGGTACATTTACTCTGGTTTAAACAAGCCTACTATTTATCATGTGTTACCTTATGTTCGCTTATCCAAAAGGGCAGTTTGTAAAGATCTGCAAGAACTTCCAACCCCCTTTACAAACAGCGACGACAGTGATGTTATTCGGTGGTTACATTCCTCAAGACAGACAACACATTCGCCAGGAAAGCGAGCCTAAAACAGCGGATGTGTAACCGGGGGAGAAATGTGATCACCGGAAATGCTTCGCTCGTCTTGATGACGGCAATGACGTGAGAGGCATAACGGAAACGGAAGCACTTTACACTATGACCCCCAATCACGGTTATGCTGTCACCAGCCTGAGATAGGCCTTTTGTATAATATCAGTGACTCTATTGATCTAGGCGATGATGTCTTAAACGTTAATTCGTTAAATTGCAAAACGGATTAAAATACACCACCACATTTTAAAATATTTCAGCCACACTGGCATTGAACTAGAACCAAATTCTGGAATGAACGGACAGGATATCGGGGTGCATGCAGCTAAATTCAATCACCACCTTCCAATAGCTACTCGGCTAGCCTTGTCACTTTTTGATAGTAACACGATCAGTCATTGATAACACAAGAACACATGTACGTACTTAATAAGTTATATATGTCATATCAGTTGGTATCTGGTCTTACATATGCTTTTCTTGAAATCCGCTACGACCTTAAAGGAACCAAGCTTGTCTAGATTTAATTGCTTCCTTCTCTAATTTTTGTCCCCAGCAGTATGTTTTGCCGTGGTCTTCATATTGTCATTGTCTAATGGGTCGCACGTTATGAACGGGGAAGTTATTCTAAATTCAGTAGAAAACTTCAACTATTTTATGGTCAATCAATCAGTCAACCGATCTTATAATCGACTAATTAATAAATCAAACGAGTTTGTGGATTTTTCTGTGTGTTTAACAAAGCGATACTTATATGAACATAAGATTTCTTCAAACAAGCTTCGTATGGAGAGTGTGGTGCTAGGAAGATAAGAAATGAATTGTTTAAAACTCTTCGCCAATACAAAAAACTGTCATTTGTTAACACATCAATTGATAAAAAAAAAGTCGCAAGGTTAAAGACTCGCCATCACATTAGGATTATATCACTTATGAGGTAAAGGGACAGATACGCTGCAGACTTAGCTTTTGTGTTAACTTTCGTTGAGTCAAACACATGTAACCGCTCCCCCACCCCCTACCCCACACTCACCAGAATATCTCTTGTGGAATGGTTTGACACACTCTTCGACCTTTCCGATTTGTAAGCCACCAATTCTTTCCAACAAAAACCCATAAATCACCACGCTTCTCGAGGATAATGGCTGCAATCTGTCCAGCAGAATGACTCTTTACAGTGTCGTCAGCATCAGATTATCGGCTGTCTGTCTGGAACAAGAGTCCCTAAACAATGGTCAAGGTTTAATGGCGCATTAGTCAAAATAAAGCAACAAATTAACCTCCCTGTTCTAGGATAAGCTGGGCCCAACACTGCATTAACTAGGTTCAGTGTCGGAAATTAAACAGTCCATAAGCTGTTAAGACCTACCTTGTACCAGTTTATAGAAATGCGTCTTAGTATGTCGCCGGTCAGTCAGCCAACAAAAACGTAGGATCTTCCGGGGGTGCCCGGTACAATGAGTAGCATCACAAAATCCATAGAATTTCTTGTAAGCGGGTTCCCCTTCATTGAGTCTAACCTCTATGACACATGAAATTAGGTTAGCTGGTTGTGTGATATGAAATACCTTGTCCTGGCGTGGTTCCTTTTGGCTTGGTTTGTCAGCTTTAAGGCTAACCATAATAAGGTAGTCTGCACACGCTGATGAGCTATGCAAGTAGCATTATAACAAAAGTCATTTCGCTAACAACAATTTTAGAATTTCGACAGTCTGTAATCTTAAAATCTTTAACCCTAACAAGAGTTAGAATGTAGAAAATTAGTTTAGCCTTTTCACATAAATTGGTTATCTAAAATGATAACTGTATTTTCGCTTCAGTGGGTTGCTTAATATTTAAGGGATGAGGCAGAACGGAGACAGAACTAATTGCAAAAAGTTGACAAACACAAAGAGAACTGTGCACGTGACACTACTGTGTGCGAACAGGACAATTAATTAGTCTACAATCTTCTCACGGTCTAGTATATCTCCTATTATCTATACAGAACCTGAAACCAATCACCGGCCCAATATCCCATCATAGAATGATTCCCAGCCTTATATCCCACCAAATACAGCGACACACAGCACAATATCCCACCAAAATACGTGTTTGTTTGATTGTGGGTTTAACGCGGTATCTAAGCTTATTTCACTCAAATGACGGCGTGCCTACTCAATAGCTGAAAGAAGCTATCCCCGACACCACTGTCTAAAAAAAGACAACAGGAGACAATTTCATGACTATCACAGGACGCAAAAGAATGACATCAAAGAAATAGGCTTCTTGTTGCCCTTTAACTCTGAGATCACCATGACGACGACAGGAAGTTCCCTCCAACCATACGATAATACTCGGTTTAACATTTCTGACCTTCAAGAGTATTATCTGACCATAATGTGTTTTTCTAATTTTCTAAATTTCTTTTCTAGTATTTTCTGACGCCTTTCCAGGTTTTTGCCTCCATGTATTCAGAGTTGAATAGTATAATATGTACGCTTTGTTTAGAATTTAACATGTTTGGCGTATTGGTGTCTTTGAGCATAAATTATGTTGAAAAATACTTCAAAACACACAAGGTAGGCAGGTCAAGGGAATTATTATAGCGACTGCAGATTGATTCCAGCTAATACCAATCACAATATGCTCCCCCGTCTCTTGGTCATTGTTGATAAGAAATCCTTGGGGTAGTATGGTGCCTTTACGAGATAAGAATCTCCTGTAAATCTAATTTCTAGAAATACTGCAGAGCACATTAATGATTTAACGCTCATGTTGATGAATTCTTTTGTCAGAATAGTCCAGAAAAAGAAGATAATTTTGTTTATCCTAGAGGTGGGTAAGCAGTTCACGGTTAAGATAATTAATCAAAATGGGAAGTGACTCCAGTCTTTCTTTGTCAAACAGTTGCTTGGTAGATCAACAGTACTGTTCATTCAGATGTTTAACACGTTTCAACAGTAAATGTTAATACAATATGGTATGTTATCAGAACTGACATAACTGTCAGAAAGTCGGGCTGTATATCTCAATAATTCACTCCAATTTCCACCTGCACTCAGACAGTTCTAGGCGATAACGTGTTCTACAGACTGAAATGATTGTAACTAGAGTTGAGGATGAACCCAGCAATTGTAAATGGGTGAGCGTGATTTACTCTATTTTCGGATGTTAAGTCTGGTTTCATGTCTTAAATTAGTCACTTTTGCAATCCTTTACTACGAAGTATGATTTTATTTCCACGACAATAAACCATAGACGTCATAAACTTATAAGTTATGGCAGTTTTGTTTAGTTGTTGTTGATGAATTCATCAACCAATTGTAATTATACTTTAATTTGCTTTATTTCTTTAACACAAAAATATCAATGGCCGTATAAAAAATACACCAGAATAAAATTAGAAACATTTTGATACTAGAACGTAAATTACTTGCTGACAGAACGACTATTGATGTGTTTTGCTAGTCGACATAATACACCTTGTTCGAGATAGTTTGTTAATTGAAGGTGTTCAGTTCAGGTATATTGGTCTGTGGTAAGTATCGAAAAGAGAAAAGACACAAAACTGTTGGTTATTCAGACCTGTCAAAGCAGGTATACAGTGCTTCAGTATTTATAACTGAAACAGTCTACCCACATATTTGTTTTGCCAGAGAGACAAATGTCTCGCTGGGAGCAAAGTTTTGTATGACTTTTCGAATGAAACATGACTTCATTCTTTTAATATTTCCTAATGTATATTTTGGATTTCTGTTGCAATATATGGACGTTAAGAATAATTAGCAGCCATATTATTGCTTTTTTGTTGGTTCCGTTTCAGGGGCCACGTCGTTTGGTTCCGGAGATCGACAGTGGGACTCCAATCTGCAAGTGGTATATTGAATGAGGATGACGCTAACCATTGAGCCAAGACTAGTAAAAACTTTATAACTTAAATGAACTTTTAATGCCCACTTTTTGAGTGCAAAGTCGTTGTTCTATTGGCTGTACATCATGTTGGTGAAATAATCTAAAACTGAATGAAAAGCTTCTAGTGTTCTATCGTTCGATCGACCGTCCGACCAATCAGAGTTTGTGATAACTTTACTTGAGGTAATAACACACATACCCCAACTCACATTCCGCAGAACATCTCATACGAAAAAATTGGACACACTCTCTGACCATTCGGTTTATATAAAACCCCAATAATTTCCAAAAGAAAACATAAATCACCACGTTTCTTGAAGACAATGACTGGAATCTGTCTAGCAGAATGGCTTTTTACATTGTCAGTCCTCAGAGGATATGCCATCAGAAGTAAATTATAGCCTGGCTGTCTAGAAATAGAGCGCATATAGACGGTGGTCAATATTTGCTGGCGCATTAGTCACAATGAAACGACAAACTATCCGCCCTCAATCGTCAATGTTACCTAGCTCTAGAGTTAGTGGGGTCCATCAATGTATAAGGCTCAGTGTCGGAAACCAATAAGCCCATAAGCTGTTAAGACTTACCTTGTTCGAGTTAATATAACATCAACTTAGTATGCCGTCAGTCAGTCACCAGAGAATCGTAATGAACCTCCGGAGGTGCCCGGTACAACGAGTATCATCACAGAATCCAAATAATTGCTAGCAATGTGTTTCCCCTCATTAAAACTACATGGAGAAAAAGACAAAAAGAACATCTGGTCATAACTGTTAATGTTAATTCTCTCTAGGATTATCCTCGCTGATTAAGCCGCTGGTCAACCACATTGCACTATTGTCTGTCAACATGCAGAATCATGGCAAAATGTTGCACTGGTCGGTGTATGTAATTTGTGAAAACAAGCCTTGATCAATACCACATTTGTTATTTATGACATGTGGCGAAGAGATTTCCAGCCAGCAATTTAAGTTCTTGTGATGATAGTTGGCAAATAAACGGATAGTCTGAAGTAAAGTGATGACTAACATAAACAGCTTGGTACAAGAGCATACTCACACAGGGACGAATTTAATAGTTAGGGTATTGTTCCACAAAGCAAATTTAGTTTTAGTTAATCTTAATTTCCATGATGACACAATGATCTATTTGTGGAACGGGTCCCTGGTCAAGAGAGAAAAGTGGATCGGAGAGATGGTTCCTGACCGGTTCTTGGCATCGTTCGTCACTTTTTGTCGTAATTCATTCAATTATATATTTGAGCTAATTTTAATCAATTTCTCCTTATAAGTTTACTCAGAATCTAAAATATTTTCTTCGCCTATTAAAGAGAAGTATACTAATGGAAAAAAGTAACTGTGCATCACAGAAAATGGGACAAAACAAAAGATGTTTGAAAAGTTATAAACC
>JAQQZZ010110971.1:0-15437 GCA_030265115.1 Mopalia vespertina | reverse complement strand
ATTGATTGATTGATTGATTGATTGATTGATTGATTGATTGATCGATCGATCGATCGATCGATCGATCGATCGATCGATTGACAGACTGACTGATATCTGGATTGTTTGGATGGTTGATTTCTTGATCAACCGATCGGCTGGCCGCTAGATTTAGTGTTTTAAGCCACATGAACGTAATTTAATTATAATTTGAACAATTGAAATCACAATATAGAAATTATGTATATGTGTGAGAATAGACTATAATGATTTGAGACAATAAAAACCTTTGATGAACACCTGTCACGGTGTTATACAGTGTGTATTCGCTCAAGCCTTTTAATCAGATGGTAGACTTATTGGAGTACGACTGTCCACGGTTTGTTCCGAGGGACGCGAACTGTTAAACTAACTACCTCTTAAATGCAACTGTGAGAACAAACAAATGTTATTTTGCATACTCATGCTGTTGCCGTTAATAAAGACCACTACTTTGCTTAGTGGACGTGTCGTTGAATTAAAACTAAATGCTGGTTTACGTTGAGTGTATTCACTGAAATGACTAACCGCTCCACACCACGAGAACCATATCCGTGAAATAACGCATCGTCTCGTCTGGCGTAGACCTTTTTCCTCTCTTCAGGTAGCCGGAAAACTTCACGTAAAGAATCGAGAAGCTTTTCAACCTGCAAGCATATTCGGTTTAATTGCAAGAAATGAAAACGAGTAGTCACCTCTGGGAAAATACAAAAATATTTTACCTTGTTGAAATTAATTTGAGGCAAAACACGTATTGTCTATGGTCAGTCTCAACCGTTGAATAAGTACTTCTTGGAACAAACAGCATTGAATGAACTCATTTATATCGCCAGCGATTTGATGAGACAGTGATTCAGGAGGCTAGTTTTATTTTGTTGGCAATCCGTTTCCAATGGATCTGTCATTTATTTCGTTGTTTGTGTTTTATATTAATCAATTGGGACAATACGTTAGAGCATTGTTCTTTATCAAACGACATTACAACATTGTGTCCTTCTATTTTTAATTATAGACGATTTGAAACAATAAAAAGACCAATGACATGAACTTGTACACCAAAATGCTCGAACTTGCAACATGTAGCATAGAGCGACAAATTTATAGAAACACATTTCTCAGTCTGCTTGGATTCTTAAAACCACACTTAAAGAACACTTGCAAACTTTAAGGCCCAATTCATAAAGCGTGACCATTGTGTCAGACCGACCGACAGACCAACCGTTTTCAACCGTTCGATTGTGTGAGGCAAACATTTATAGGTCAGTGTTAAAAATTTGAAATTTATTCGTAAAAAGTCCGTAATACACAGCAGTAATAAGACAAGTTATTTATTATGCTTCTGAAAAAGAGAAGTCTGAATCATAGGTGTTTATCGCAGAATAGAAACACGAAGGCAGCATTGCGCGATACAACTAGATATGTATTTGATATTGAATAATTTTTTGTGTCTTTTAGAAAGTGAAGATTAACAGTATTTTCGTTATTTTTGGGATAACATTCCCGGGTTCGATTCCCGGACGGGTTTCAACCTGCAACATTTTCTGAACTGGAATCGGTTCAAACTAAGAAAGTGTTATCCCAAAATAACGAAAATACTGTTAATCTTCACTTTCTAAAAGACAGTAATTTTTGTGTCTTTTGAAAGTGAAGATTAACAGTATTCAGAAGCAAATATTGTTTCTGACCTTTGCGTGAATGACGGCAAATAAAATCATCAAATTGCGTTATTTAGTTGTTCATATTTAAACTATTTACCTTTAAATTTTCAGAAAAACACCCTACTATATATTCGAAAAAAATTTGAAGTAAAAGAAGCAATGCTATCCCAATAAAATGCCTGGAAATTTATTCAAATTTAAAAAAAAAAAAACGATCTTCGACTCCGTCGAGATTCAAAGGTGCCTATATATAACGCCAATGTCATGGTTCCAGAGCAGTAACCAAAAAAAGAATTAAAGTTTTTGTCTTGTTAAAATATGTAATTTACTTTAACTTCCGGTCTAAGAATACATGTATCTGGTTGACGTCATCGATGAACTCGGCGAAGCGGCAGCCGCCTCCACACGAACGAGGAGGACAATTTGAAGTGAGCAGGTGCCGAGTAATTTCCATTTCCCGTTCCCGAAACTGTGTTATATAGTTAACACGAAAATCCATCTTTTTAATAATTACATTTTGGTTCCTTAATTTTTTTTTACATTTGTCTCACTTGGGCATGTTTCACATACATTACAATTTCTAACTAAGTCCTACGAAAGATATTTAATTTACTACCAAACACTATACAAGCTATGTCAAAGGTCAAAACATGTGGAAGCCTACTTCACACGAGTAGTCCGCGTACAGCTGGTGGTATTGCTACATCCGTCAATACAAACGGCACCATTTGTCAAGGCTCACAGTTCCACCATTGATTAGCCCAGTCAGCCTTAGCACGGTGACATCTTATTTCGTGGCAAATTAGCAGAAACAGACGACAAAGTCACAGTATGTTGGTGTTGATGCTGAAAACCAGGTTTAGTATACCTGGTATGTTGTCCATAGTTATAATGCAGTATTGCATGCTTATTGATAGTGGCGAACATCAAAGAACAACACCTTTTAGTTTGTTATGTATGTCTTCATACCAATAAAGGACAAAGCTGGTCTATTTTTAACACAATCGTGTCCACAATTGTATTTATACTAAAGTTAATTGTCCTGTGTTCTGGTTCCTTAAATTGAAGTATCGCATGCACATCGTTAACGATCTACTTCTGGCTGGAAAATATCAAGGCGGAGAGTGTATTAATTATAGACGTAATGGTAAGGGCCCGCAAGACATATCTGAAAATAGCATTACTTCGTGTATAAAGTTAAACACGCTACGGCAGACTCTCTATATACGATAGAATATCAAGTCTATCGCGGCCTTTATGTTGAATCAAAGTTAACAATTCTGTCTAAATATAGGGCCTACCTTATCAAAGGCCCCCTACAAACTCTTACAGAATCGGAGACAAGGTTGGCGACAACCATAGTATATTAAAACCAAAAGCAACTGAAGATTAACAGTTATTATTAAAGAGTGGGCATTTTGGGTTTCTGTTGTAGAACACCAACTGGAGGTAGGCCTACACTTTTAATGGGAGAAAAAAATAATATATACGGCCGACTATCGGAGTTTCAAGCGCAGCCGTCTCGACCATTTCCCAATCGGGGCTTAGGACTTCAGTCAGAGCTCTGCAACGTTTCTTCTGTCTACCCATGTCGGAACATCCTCGGAGGTGAAAGTAAGCAATGAGGTTACACAAAAACGTGTTATGTTAACCACCGGATATTTTGTGCGCATGCAAGGAAATCAACCAAAGTACTACACGGATTTGTAAAAAAAAAACCGACATCAAACAAGCCCGTTTCTCGGGTAAAATCACATTTAAACAAAACACTGTTCCTTTTATATGTATGACTTGTTGCAAATAATTCAAATTTCGTCCGCTGTTAGTATTTTAATAATGATGTAGCTCCAATGACGTCATCATATCAACACCAGAATAGCCTTCTGACGTAAACAATAAACACGTGATGAAAGTATATCCATGCGAGTTACCTCACGTGAAATGAACCGCTCTATATCATAGATTATTCACGGTAAGGAAATGACCGAGGGATGTTCAGACATGTTACCACCTATGTCTGAACATCTCTCGGGCATTTCATACAAGTCATACATAAAAAAAAAAGGAACAGTGTTTTGTTTAAATGTGATTTTACCCGAGAAACGTGCTTGATGTGTTTTATTTTATACAAATCTGCGGAGTATTTAGGTGGATTTCCACGCATGCGCACAAAACATCATGCGGTTAACATAACACGTTTTCGTGTAATAGTATAGCAAATAAAAGAATTGAGATACAAGATGGCCCGGGTGCATCTTAGAGTCAATGTCTCCACGTAGAAAGTAGAATCGATTATATTGTATAATGCTTCATGTCTTGATTAAAGTTTGCAAAAGCTAGATGGTATTTAATGGTTACAAAATGATCTAAGAACGTCCAAGACGTCAATCAATACGCCACTCTCCAAAAACAGCAACACAACCATAATGTGAAGTGTTATATACAAATGCTTTGTTGGAAAATTAATGTTCCTCCGTTAGATGCCAGCATATATATATATACTTCAATGATACTGTTCGTAGCTAGAGGGCCTCGCCGAAATAATAACCAAACATTTACTCAACAGCGGTGTTTATTTTTACTATAGCACAATGTGCATGGTTAATACACCCGTCTTTCTATTATTTTTGCCAATGGGAGTTAAATTTTATTAAAATATTACAATTCGTGCTGGACATTAAACTTTGTCCATCAATTATTTCTAGTGTACAAATCCATATCAATGTGAAATTGACTTTGTTCTAATCTCATTTCTCGAAATGTAGCCGTTTCTTCTGGGAATGTGTCTAACGTAGTCGAAGTAGGAGTTAAAAGCTCCATGGTCTAGGGGGGACAATACCTTGAGCTTATTTTTTTCCTAGTGAAGTTATCTCCCTTCCGTTCACGCACCTTCAATTCTTTTCAGGTTAGCTACGATGGAAGACATAAGATTGTTTGTTGATTGGGGCTTAAGAGCGCACTTAAGGTTATTTAACTCATAAAAATTCTTAGCTACATATTTAGTAGTACTTTACTAAGAATGTCTTTACTTGGCCGGTGGTAGCGCTAACGTCACTAGCCTAGCGGCCCAATATTTGGGCGTCGAGATTATGATCAGAGCCTAGTATAAACATGTATACACCCTCTAGGTGTTTCTCCCGCCATATAGATAGTGTTAAATGACCACAATTGCCAAATATCTCAATTTAATAGGACTTCTCGCAACGACAGTCCCACGCCGGCCTACTGGTATACAGCATCTAACTTCCCTTTTGGTATTACTCCCATTATTGTATGAAGCCCCCAAGTCACTGGCAAAACACAGTAAGAAGACCAGACAATCACAAGCTACAATATATTTGTTTGTTTGTTTGATTGGGGTTTAACGTTGGGGTATTTCACTTATATGACGGATTGTCCAATTCACACGGTTCCTTGCCTCATTACGGTGGAAAACCGTGAGGAAACCACGTAAAAACCACCCCCACGATTGCCAGAGCCACATCATGTGACTCACTCATATACCTGATGGTCGATCCACGGACTCGATCCCGTGAACGGTACATCAAAGTAAGATAAGTAAGCACACACGCTATAGCACTGAGAGCACCGTGCAAAATGATGCTCCCTCCCAACCATCCAGTCAAACCTCGGCATAATTTCAACATCATTAAAATCTTATCCAACATGTTATTTAAAAACTTTGAATGAAAATTTACTGTAAACTAAAAACTTAATTGCTACTTCACCACAATGTCAGCCTTCATTAAATGCAAATCGAATGGGAGGCAATGTATTACCAACCTTATTTTCATGGACCCATGGTATGTCCATTAAAAAACAATAAGTGTTCGTTTTATGCGACATTAGTTTTTCACCATTATTTTATGCGTATGATGGCATACCAGATGGATTAAGGAAACAATAGATTGACCAGGCAAAACAAGGACACATAACAACAAAAAGAATTCATATTGCCTCTAAGCTAAAAGAGCACCAGAACAACAGTTCGCTTCCTCCAAACGCACATGCAATTAGTAAAAAAAAATTTTTTAAAACAATAGAAGTTCCGTAAGATGGTATACTTTATTACGTGAATGTCCACAAAATTGATGAGAAGATTAGAACCACCTCCACTTTAAATGATACCAATCTGAAAAAAATAATAATAATAGTAATGATTGAAGTCTTCTAACATACAATAAGCTGAGAAGCTAGCAGGTCCCCTCTATAGGCTTATTTGGGGGGAAAATGGCTCACAATCCTAGTTAAATCCTACTCTCAGAAATCTCTATCACCTAATTTTTTTGATTGGGTTTAACGTCGTACTCAAGAGTATTTCACTTATATGACGGATTGTCCACTTCACACATTTCCTTGCCTCATTACGATGAAAAACCGAGAGGAAACCTCGTAAAAACCACCCCCGCGATTGCCGGAGCCACATCGTGTGACTCACTCATATACCTGATGGTTGACAGATGGACTCGATCCTGTGAACCTTAAATTGGAGTAGGATTAGGAAGCACACACGCGACCACTTAGCCACAGCTGACGGCCCTTTCATCTAAGAATATGGGGCTTATCACAATATCATCTTTATATTTAATGTGTTGGAAAGTGGTCCTGACTGAGGTAGGAATTAAATGAAGCTAAATTGTGAGTTTAAAGACAACCAGGTCAATGTATTTACAAAATTTATGAAATTTAAAATATGGGGCTCATATTTGCAGACAGAATTTGGACAAATGTTTTCCTTTAGACGAAAATACATTCTAAGTTAGAAACTAATCTGTGATTTGCTTTTCAAGTAAGTGTGTTTACAACATAGACATGTGAAGATTGTATAACATGCAATAGCAGCCATAATGGAAAATCTGTCACATAGTTTACCTCTATTAGGGAATCTGTCAAATACTTCACCTCTATTAGGAAATTTGCTAAATATTTTACCACTATTAGGAAATTTGCTAAATATTTTACCTCTAAGGAAATTTGCTAAATATTTTACCACTATTAGGAAATTTACTAAATATTTTCTAGAAAACTTGCTACATACTTTACCCCTATTAAAGATAAAAAAAATCTCTGGCTAGAGCTCTAACGGACTCAGCTATAAAAGCCCTTTAATCAGTTCTCGTTAATCAGATTTATTTACCTTGTTCGCGGTGTCCAATGCATCAAAGTCTGGTGCCAGCCTAACATAAGCTTTCTTCTCACCATCAGGCCTGTAAATAAACAATTATTACTGTCTAGTTACCATAGGGACAGGAGAAACAACCTGTGACATTCCTTATCTTATTTTAGCCACAAACCTCATTGAATGGAATTTTAGTTCTAAAATAAGAAAATTGCCACAAATCAGTTCTATTACTCCTTAAACTGGCAATGCAGTGAATGGAATGAACAATAATAAATATGAAAGACGTGACCAGGGAAAAAAACAACTTAAATCATATAGGATGTGTAAGTAACAAAGGTTTCCAGGATCATTAATGTCTGCAGAATGCAATTCTAAGCAGAGGTAGAGAGATTGTTTGATTGGTGTTTAATGCCATGCCTATAAAGGGTATTTCATTTCTATGCTGGCAGTGTACTCCAATAACACGAACACAAATTGTGATGTGCGTGCTAAGTTGGAAAATAACTGAACACAGTGGAAAACCAGGAGAGAGACTAGAAAAAATCCCCATCAGGACTCCTTCATAGACCGGAGGCTGATGGATGGACAAGAACTGTTAGAGGTACATTGCTTTAGTATTAGTAGGCTAAACTGCTAACCACTGAACCTCGACCGGGAGCGAACATTATTCAAACACTTACCTTATGAGTGTATTGACTTTAGCGACATCGATACTGTACAACTGTTTCACTGCTGTTTTAATCTGAGGTTTGTTGGCCCGCTTGTCAACAATAAATACCAAAGTATTGTTATCTTCTATTTTTTTCATGGCTGATTCAGTAGTCAATGGATATTTGACAATAGCATATTGGTCAAGACTGCAGCAGAGATAAAGGCAAAATATATACAATACATTTAATAGATTCCAGAAGACAAGAACAGTCACAAAACACTTTTGTTTTGGTTACTTCTACTCAAAATTTGTACCAAAACACATGTTTATTTGACCATAACTTATTTTCATTTCTGTCAAATTAGCCATGCTCCATGCTGTTGGTCGTAAACAATTTAAATTTGCAAAAAGCAAATCACGTATTTGAAAGTTCCCAGTCATAAAAGATTTCCTCGGGTGAGTAGAGTGACAAAGATTGACAATTATAGTGGGTTTGTTTGATTGGGTTTAACAATATGCACAAGGGTATTTGACATACATGACAGATTGTTTACGCAGTGAAGTTTTTATACCATAATATTGCTCTCATGAATGGTATGAAGGATAATCCACTTAACACTTTGTATGTCATATATTTAGTTTACCACTAAGTAAATAAGGTTTGTAAAGAGTGTACATTTCCAAACAATCAATAAAATGTGAGATAACTTACCGTGGTCGTCTTGGTGTACTTTTACGGGGGTATTTTGGGGCACGTGTAAGTCTTTGTGTTTTCGGCCTCCTGAACTTGACTTTAGTCCGTACTTTCCTTTGCCGTTTCTGATAAGCTCCATTCAAAACGGACTTTTTCGCAGATAAAGCCTTCCCCTTGGTTTTTCCGTCTGCGGCTCCACTTTTGGGAGTCTCAGCAGCCTTCTTATGTGTTTTTTTCGACCTGCCCACCATGCTGAATCGTGAAAGAGGTGTCAACTGTTAATATTCATCATGCGATGAACATATTATATATTTGCAAGTTGTAAAGTTTACTGTTTTTGTCAACATCAACAATTGTATCTGGATTGTTACATAGGGTGACAACTGTTTATATTCATCATGCTGTAAACATACTATACATTTGCAAGTTGTAAAGCTTACTGTTTATAAAATTTCAACATTAACAATTTTATCTGGATTGCCACATAGGGTGACAACTATTAATATTCATCAAGCGATGAACATATTATATATTTGCAAGTTATAAAGCTTACTGTTTTTTTCTCAACATTTTCAATTGTATCTGGATTGTTACATAGCGTGACAACTGTCTATATTTATCATGTGATGAACATATTATATATATGAAAGTTATAAAGCTTACTATTTTTTGCCAATAGTTACAATTATATCTGGATTGCCACATAAGGGGACAACTGTTTATATTCATTCTGCCATAGACCTATGTTATATTTGCAATTGTAACGCTAACTGTTTATATAATGTCAACATTTATAATTGTATCTGGATTGCCACATAGGTTTATTTCTGTGAATATTCATCATGCATGAACATATTATATATTTGCAAGTTATAAAGCTTACTGTTTTTTTGCCAATAGTTACAAATGTATCTGGATTGCCACATAGGATGACAACTTTTTCTATTCATCGTGCCATGGACCTATATTATATGTGCAAGTTGTAAAGCTTACTGATTTTTTTGTCAACAGTTACAATTGTATATGGATTGTAACATAGGGTGACAACTGTTAATATTTATCAAGCGATGAACATATTATATATTTGCAAGTTATAACGCTAACTGTTTATATAATGTCAACATTTATAATTGTATCTGGATTGCCACATAGGTTTACAACTGTGAATATTCATCATGCATGAACATATTATATTTGCAAGTTATAAAGCTTACTGTTAATATCATGTCAACAGTTACAATTGCATCTGGATTGCCACATATGGTTACTGTTTATATTCATCATGCGATGAACATATTATACATTTGCAATGTTCATGTTCATCATGTTCTTTCTTGGCTTGCATTCATGGATTATGTTGATGACATGCCTGTGGCCATATGTTGTATGAAAACAAATTGAATTTGATTTTGACATGTTTGAGTAAATTATTTATTATTATTATTATTATTATTTATAGGGTTGTGCCTATTTAGTTGAGAAATGTTTCTATGTTATAGTACTTATACTGTTTTCTATTTTAATGATTTTCATAATCCACCAAAAGCTTTACTCTTTACCCTAGAATGCATACTCAGTACTGTCGCCGTTGCCTAAAATTTAAAAACAAATAATGGATGTTTTTGACAGGTCTGTGGAATAGCATCATTCGACTCCAAAGTTGCAGCGTTAACTGGATATTATACAACAATGTTTAGGCACAGATGGAATCTAATTTTTGTTAAATTTTTATTGAATGTAGGCTCATGTGGCTTGCATATTCTCCATGGAGCAGTGGAGAATTCTGACATTGGAATTGCTAGCCCTTTGAGGTCACTATACACCTTATTTAGAGATTCACCAGCAAGAAGGAATGATTTTATGAAAGTGACTGATGCTGCCAAGCTGCCACATAAATTTTGCAAAACAAGATGGATCGATAATATGCCATGTGCCTTAAGAGCGATTGAAAGTTGGAACGTTGTTTGAAAATATGTTACTGGTGTCACAACCAAATCTATTCCAAATCCAGATAATATGTCGTACACTGTTGTGAGAAAGTTTGTTAATACACCTTTGACACTAGCTAGGTAAAAATTCTTTCTTGCAGTGGCACGAGAAATAGCACCTTTTTCTTACCAGTAACCAGATTGATAAGCCAATGATGCCATTTATTGCAGAAGATTTATTCCAGCTCATGTTAGTCGAGAGATTAATGAAAGCCTCTGTAACAGAGTCCCTTACTCCATCAAAACTAATACCATTTGATATAAAGAAGAACACATCACATTATGTTGATCTGACCAAAATTCACATTGGTTTAGATGTGTGTTAAATAAACCGTTCGCTTAAAAAAATAAGTGATAGAGACATACTTGAGTTCAGAAATGAATGCAAAAGCTTACTTGTTGAGCTCATATTGAACGAGTCAGAAAAATCGCGGATCAAATATTTATTAGCCCGAAACATGGCCTGTCTTGATCCCAGATATTTTAATGAAAAAGAAGTGGCTGTAAAGTGCACGACAAGAGCTCTATCTTTGCTGAGCGATGCAAGGTGGATAACTGCAGAAAAGGGTGACCAAGCCCTATTTGAAACATTTGAAACAACAACCAGAATTTTGTTCATTTTGTTTTAACAACTTTACTTAAATATAAATTCAATATATGACTCCATTTGTCACAATGTAAGAAGAACAGTGTGACGAAATGGAAAAAGAGATGCAAACATTTCATAAGTCAAAATTTAATTTTACTATAAAACTGTCCAAGAAAACTCACATTTTGTCCTGGAAAACTCATGGAATTTCATTTCCCAACTTCTGTACGAACCCTAGACTAGTATTTTACCCACCTACAATATTTCTTTTCTGGGGTTTTTCAATTTTAGTTTTGCAAAAGGAGGAAATTTAAACATGGAGCTATAAACTCTATTTGAATTAAAAAAAAAGCATTCACTCGGCTATCATATGTCAAACAATTCATTAACTTTTCTAGCTGTCGATTCGACGTAATCCTTTGATAAGCTGACCGTTGAGTATGTCGCTCTATGTTGGTAAATTAGAAATACAGGATCTAACGCTGAGCTTCATATTTCGTTTCGGCTGATGATTCCGATTAGTCCTATACATTGTATAAGTTACTACATTGATTGAACATCCCAAAGGTTAATAATTAACCTTGAAGTCATGAGCTTTTCATATACATTGTATATATATCCCGGTGGAGGCAAGCAAATTGTTCTCTCTTCATTTATTCAATATATACATATTCGTTCTACACCGTTTTTTTTTTACAGATGAACCAAAATCCTTAACTGCAATAGAGGATAGAGTAGAGCTTTCATTCTCCAATTATATTGCATATGGTTGAGGCTGCCACTCAACCCGCCCAAAGAGCATGTGGAGTTATGATGAGACATCCTTTGAAGAGGAATGTATAAGTTAGAAGAGTTGACAACAGGTTATAAAAACTTTGTGACAGTCATTTTTATGTCAACAATGACTCTTTTCTTTTAAAAAGTAAATGGTTCAAGAATTTTACACCCCTTTAACTGTTATAAGCGATATTCAATACGATAATTAAACCCCGCAATGCAAAAAAACAAAGATCTCTGGAAAGGTATAAGCCTATAGATTTATATTAACACATGTTCTTATTGTTCAGAAAAAAAAACAGAACGAATTTGAGATCGAAATAGTGACCTTGCCAAGGCTGCGCTTACATAGCTGATTAATAAGGTATTCAAATAATGCAAATCAGATCAGTTCTGTAAACGATTGCTTAGACAGACACGTACACTTACTTGTCTTTGGGAGTTTATCCGGACCATCAGATGATTCATCGATTTTAATTAATCAAACTCCCTGTGCCAGTGTGAGTATTTTTTAGAAATATAAATTAATTAAACATGTGTAACTATCTATATGCACACTCAATACTAATTATGTTTTAATGAAGGGAAAGTGGGCTGATACAAGACAATAGTTCAGTAGTGAGGGCTGGTGTCCCAACATCGATCCTGTCATGTGTTCAATGCTAGATGTTAGTAAATCTGTGTATGATTTAAGCAAGTGCTTGTTGTTCTGTTGTATTGTGTCTTGCATTCAAGTGAGATGGACGCCATGATACATGAAATAATAAATCTCAAGAGTGAAAACAGAAGATTGGAAAAAGAAAATTCCACCCTGCGAAACTATTTTTTAACTATTCAACGTATTTACCATTTACAGTATATCTGGAGATGGGAATCCCCGAAATGGAAATTATTGTACATCGTTATGGGATTGACATTTGATTGATTAACATAGAAATAAAAAGAGGTAATGCCCTTTGGCAGATCTCCTTGAAACAATCAACACCATGATAGTAGTCAGCGGATCACTGCCCCAATCCTCTAGGCCTTTGATCAGTCTATATAAGACTTTAAAATGCTTTATAATGCAAACACTTCATATGGTTGATTTTGTGTGAACATTGTCCGAGTACATTACTGTTATGGGTTATGATTGATCGATTAATTTCAGAAAATATATGCATATCAATAGGTCAATCAAACTGTTTATCTCCCTTTGCTTTTTGAACTTTCATTGCATTCTCACATTTCCAAAGCATTCTGCACCACTTTGCTATTATAAGAAATTAAATGCCAGACAGACGCTTATTAGTATGTTTTTATTTTCTTTCAGATTTTGTTACTCCATGCCCAGTGAAAAAAGCTATAACTGCGAAACTAAACATCAGCCAGAAACTTGTCGCCAATCGCCTGCATCCAATTGGTTTTTTTTACAAATAAAACAATTATAGGGTATCTGTCATTAAACTTATTTCATCCCTTTATTTTGATATCATCAATTTTTAGTACTAAATTCTATTAAGTTCAAATAAAAAGTATCTTTAAAATGTGTGTTATTTGTGGTTCTCTAAGAGCAAACGACGAACAAGAAGCCGATATGTTTGTATCGATTCTTGTCACATATCATTGTTGCCAGTTAGTGTCGAGGGTGATTTTCTTCATCCTTTGGGGTGGTGCACCATCATCCCAAACAAAGAAAGCTTTTGTTGGTTTTTAATATAAGTATGTTAGTGTACAAATCCTAAAGAAGTCTATACAAACCCGTGATCTAGTATTCTAGGGACATCTGCGATATATGGTTCTATAGACTTTTTCCCTATAGGATTCTATATACATGTCTCCAATAGAATTATAGATACATGTGTCCTATATAATTAAACATACATGTATCCTATAGAATTCTATAGACATGTATCCGATAGGATTCTATATACATCTGTCCTATATGAAATATAGACATTTGTCTTATATGACTAAATATACATTTGTCCTATAGAATTGTATAGACATGTGCCCTATATAATTATATAGATATGTATCCTATATAACTATATATACATTTGTCCCATAGGATTCTATACATAGTTGTCCTATAGGATTATACGTACATGTATCATATAGAATTTTAAATACATGTGCCCTTTAGAATTATATACACATTTGTCCTGATGAATTCATAGACATGTGCCTTGTAGAATTCTATAGACATGTATCCTATAAGATTATATAAGACATTTGTCCTATATGGTTCTATATACGTTTTCTCTATAGGATTATATATACATATCGCCTATAGAATTATATATCCATGTGTCCTATAGGATTACATAGACATCTATCCTGTAGAATGCAGGTGCCCTATATAATTATATATACATTTTTCATATAAAATTATATATATATGTGTCCTATAGGATTCTATAAACAGTTGTCCTAGGATTATACATATATGTGTCCTATATAATTTTATAAACATTTGTCCTATAGGATTCTAAAAACAATTGAACTGTAGGATTCCTTAGACATTTGTCCTTTATGATTCTATAGAAAACGGTCCTATAGGATTCTATAGAAAACGGCCCTAGAGTTCTATAGAATTATTTTATATAGAACTCTTTAGAACATTTCTAATAGGGATAGTCTCTCTAGCTTGGCATTTGTTTGGAGTCGAGGTTTGGATTAAATTCCTACTCTATTATATACTTGGGTCTAAATTCCCAGTTAAGAAAATCCTTTGCTATGTTTATTATGACTTCGGCCTTGCAGACTTTAGGCTAGGTATGGATAGTGTTCACAACGATGTCATTGAACCTCAGGAGGTCTCGTTTGCTCATTGGTATCTTGGTCGTGTCATTCTCTGTCCTTTCATTGCACTTTTGTTCGTCTGGACTTGGATTGTTATGCGGGTGGCTATTCAATGGTTGTTCCTTTGTGTGCGCAGTTTGCTGCAGCTTCAAGTTGATTTTGGTTTCTCTAGCTGCCTCGGCATAGGATACATTCGACTGCTTTTGCGTTTTTGTAATAACAAGATCATAAGCAACACATAGCGGCCAAGTACGTGCATGTCACACTTCGACTGGGAAGACGGAAGAGTACGCGTCGTGTACCTACAGGAGGGTTGTCGTTCGATTCGGTGAGCATGTTATTCAGCTTTGTTGCATCAATGGATATGTTTTATTGCCAGTGGGCTTGTTTTATTAACGCCATAATATGTTTATTGCAAGTGGGATTTTTTAATTTACACCATAATGTGTTTATTGCCAGTGGGCTTTTTTAATTTACACCACAATGTGTTTGTTGCCAGTGGGTTTTTTTAATTTACACCATAATGTGTTTGTTGCCAATGGGCTTGTGTAATTTACACCATAATGTGTTTTATTGCCAGAAGGCAAAAATTTGTTTTGCACTAATGAGTGCTTTGTTAATTGCCAGTGGACATATACTTGTTTTGCACTGGAGAGGCTTTGTTACGGATACTAGTACTCTAACTCCCCTACAGAGTGTTTTATATTTCACCCTTTTACTTCTAAACTATTGTGAATTTTGAAACACATGTATATATATTCTAAACCTTCTTGTTTTGCAGAACAGTAATAAGTAAACTGTTTTTTTCTAAAACTAAGAGAAAAAAATATTTTGTATAAAAAGTAAATTTTTGCTGCCTCATTTTCAAATTGCTACTTCTTTTACACCATTTAAGTCAACGGTTCAATTTTACATCAACGTATAATACATTTTGTGAACCAAAAACAGGGTCATTCAGTTTTCACAGAAAGAAGACTGTTTATTCTCACCTGTATTTAATTGATTGTCAAAGCACCGCTGTTGTAAATAATGTAGTCAAGTTTTATCATCAAAGTTAACGGTCTTCTTATTTTTATTGGGTCTGCTCTAGGATAAAGATCACCATCTAAAAATTTTGAATATGCAATAATAATAATAAAAAATCGCAAATTTTGA
>JAQQZZ010110960.1:0-15437 GCA_030265115.1 Mopalia vespertina | reverse complement strand
GAGGTGGTCATCAGTGCGCTTACATTTTTATTTTCGGACTCCTGCTATTTCTTAAGTCTATGTTCTGAACTAGACGGGAATCACGCTGTTTGTTTAACACTAGTGAGCATGCATCTGTACTTTTTTTTCCACATATTTGTTTGGTCGTTTATTCTCCATTGAATGCTACTAGGCAATCGATTGTATACTGCAGATTATCTAACGATTCAATTTATTCAAAGAAAATGGAACAGTCCTGATTTGCCCCAATCATATCTAATTGGCTTCGATAAATAAGGTATTTTAAAGCTTACCATGGGATTATTTCTACAGTCCAAATAGAGCTTGGATCTTAACAAATAATTACGGACTATCTTAGAGCTATAAGAAGTTGCTAATTTTATCAAACATTATATAAAGCCACAATTAATAAATCGGAACACAAGCTGTGTACTGTCAAGTTTCGTTTAGTTTATCTGCACATTGCGCTGTGTTCAAGGTGAATTACTGAGTATAAGGGCTCACTGATGTAACAAACCAAAACCATATTCTACTATAAACCGTTAGTGATTTCACAATCATTGGATTCGTGCGTAGCTTTGTGAATGTACATAAGAATTCTTTCAGAGCTGTTGGCATGATGCCATCTCTGAATCCCTATACTTATCACACCTGAATGGCTGAACTGATTACTGTACATGGAAACACAACACACCTGAACAGATTTCTGCAATTGATATGTTCACCTTTTTGTTGATTGACTAATTACCCCTGAACTGAATACTGCAATTGATATGTTTACCTTTTGTTGATTGACTTTTTGTAAATACAAGAAGACAAAACGTGGCAAACCCGTCTAAACACGATTATCACTTCATTATGTTTTTTTGGCACACTGCCATAAAAAAAAATTTAGATTATGTTTGATAATTTCATACAAGCTAAATTTGTTTAGTTGCCACCTGAAAAAATGCCGCATATGACAACACATGTGTAATTTTCATGGGGTATCCAAGTTTGACCTAACCTCTCCTCTACGAGGAGGTGCGAATGTAAACACATTCTCACCTCCGCATAGAAGAGGGGGATTCGGTCAAAAATAAAAATGTTTAGACATGTGATGTAACGAGTCCTTAGCCTGAACTGATCACCTGACTCACAGACCACATGGAGCTACACGCTGTGCTGCTGTATTGTTTCAACCGGACTATTTCTACGAGCTTTGGAAAGTTGAGCTACTGCAATCAACAAAATCACTCGCCCAGCATTCGCTTGGAATTCAGGTTTTATTCGCCTCGCCTCGGACTCGCCTTTTGAGAACTCAATCAGGCGACTGTTAAGCGAACGATTCATGGAAATGCTCCCTTAGTGATGGATATTCCACCAGCCTGTCACTGGTGTTCGCAAACTACTTGTGCGTCGTGCGAGCAATTGCGGGCCCGCTTTATTTAGAAGTTAACGTTGTTTAGAAATTAACAAACAATGTAAGGCATTTCTGTGAAATTAATATTTGTTTTTTCGGGTTGTGACGCATTAAATGTTAAGAAATGTTAAGAAAAGTTCAGAGAAATATGTGGTCGCCTCGCAGAACTCAAAATTGTGCTCTTAATTTACAAAGTGGTACTGTGTCTCTATTTAATCCAAATCGTCAGCACAATCAACACGATTCCTGCAATGGTCTGAGAGTTCAGTGCTGTAGAAGTGGCGCCAGCCACGCACGTTTTCTCGGCTTCAATCCATTTCTGATCAACACGAGGGGGATTAAATCGTTTTCCATTTGCCTGAAAGTTGAAACAATCAAAATACTTGATGATTTAATGTCTTTAAACCACGTTAAATAATTTTTAAAAGGATAACAGAACAATCCCGTACTTGGGTTGACTGATCGATTGGCTGACTCACTGATTAACTGATTGCTTGATTAATTGCTTGATTGATTGATTGGATGATTCCAACTAGGATCGAAGAACAACATGTTACAAAACAAAACATAGACCGATTAAGAATTAAACATATATTACCTTTCTTAAAATTTTAATCAAATATTTTATGGGGAAGAAATGACGTTATGTGCATGGATAACGTTCAGAATCCCGTTAGAGCTGATTCGGAAACTGAATTGGTAACTCATGTATGGTGGACCTCAGTACCAAATCAGCTCTAATGGGATTATGTGTGTTTGTTTGTTTGTTTGTTTGATTAGGGTTTAACGTCGTACTAACGGGATTAAGAACGGTATTCATTTTACATAACTGCTGATTTCAGGCAATCTATTCAATTTTTTATTTTTTTTGTTGTCTTCCCCTTTAAATGTCAGGAAATAAATATTTACCTCGAAGTACGTCAAGCCATCTTGCAAGCACAGAAGATCGAACGGACTTTTATTTGACGTTGTTATTCTCTGCGCACGCGCTCTGACCTCTTCGTTTGACCAATCAGTTTCATTAACTAACACATCAAGCAGCGACTCGCCACGGCGCTCTTCCGGTTCATTGATGGTATAGTTCTGCCATCCAGGGCTGTCAAAGAAAACAAAAAGTTTAAGTGACTGAATCAGGAATTATTCACATGGACAACAACTGTAAGACTGGATGTAAATTAAGAGTAATAGTAGTTCTTCACGTACATTTCCTGGTACGACAATTGTTCAAATCTCCCCTGATTAAATGTTATTTGTGACAACACGTAGTCGAGGCACACCATTTTGTTTACACGTGGAGATGAATGACGTCATCGGTTGACGGGTACATGTAACAAGGGGGCGGGGCCTCCTGTTAAGGCGTTTTGGGAATGGTTCGAATTTGGTCATTCTAGAGCTTGTTTTCCGAAGTGTAGCACATCAGATGTAATATTTTTGAATGTTTTCACATATATATTTTATACTAAAGTGAAGACCGGCGGTATATTCAGTTTTTGTAACCCCAAGCTTTCCCTGAGGTTTTTTTTTTTGGGCTGAAACAATTTAAAATTTTTTTATCTCTGGGTTTTAATGCGGTTATAAATGAAAGACTTTTTCATCATATGGTCATAGTTGGCCCAGAAATAATGATTAATAGTATCATTTCAACAGGCATTATTTAGCGATAGGCTTTACTGAGTATTGGTATCCTGTCAGAATTTATAGATGACATTGTTCCTGGTTTTATGGAGGGCTATATATATTCTCAGTGGAGGCAAGCAAATTTTTCTCTCTTCAATTATTCAATATATAGTAATATGTTATTGCGATTTGCTGCACAAATAAACGGAAACATTTTTCCTTACAAGACAAAGAAGCTCTTGGTGGTACAGTATAGCTCATATAGGATATGAAAGGAGGAGGTAAACAGAGAGATTGATCGACCACAGCCCCCTTGAGTACGACACTAACCCCCAATGAAACAAACAAGCCATAGGGGCGCGATCCAGATACGCTGGGGCACCACTAGCACTTGAGATCTATAAACGGAACCATTATTAGCTTACTGACATACACAGACTAAAGTGTTAAGTGTTTTGCTCTGCTGGAAATATTTTGTTACCCAAATGCTCAATAAAGACAGCTTGATTTAAGTCGGAATATACGGAATGTTAGCAGATTTTGGCAATACACAGATTGTTCAAAAATTAAATAGCCGCAAACTATATTCTCTTATTCAAAGCAAATGCTACGTCATACAAACTATGAGCACGTTCATATTAAACTAAAATTTCATTAAAAAAAATAAATAAAAAACCATAGTAATAATAATCAGAGACCTACAATTAAATCAGGATAAAAACAACAACTAAAGCAAATAGGGGAAAAAACGAAACCATTGATGACTTACTAAATTGTGACGTCAGCCAGTTTAGCCCATTCTGCAAGGGGAACCAGAGACAAGCAGTTTGACAATGGAATTCTGGGATAGTACAAGACAAACGTCGCGCACATTTCCTCCTTCGTGCTTTCTCCACCCTATACGAAAACGAACGAAATTAAAGAAGTTGTAACTGTAACCGAAGTTTGACGTAACCATGGCCTTAAATACAACAGTTTTGCTGTATGTGATATATAGACAATATATTGCAAGAAGCCATACGGTCATTAGCATATTGCATAATAACAGAACATATTTGTGACGGATAGGGTATATAGGGTATAAAAGTAACACAGTTTGGAAGAAACCATTACGAGCATGGCTCTTGTTAAATAAATGTTGTTGCTTACCAATTCAATTATTGTAACTGTCTCACACAAGACGCCTTCTTTACAAATACTGCTAATTGTCGTGAATGTTACACCGAATATTGATGTATTCGTTCCAGTGTTTGGGACAATTTTTGGTAAACATTAGCGAATAGTCTGACATTGTAACACTCTGTGAAACGAGACCGGTCTCTGCTTTACAAGAGGAAACTTCTGTGCGACCGCAGAACGTCTGCTTTAGTGAAGAATGATTTTACGTGAGCTAAGGGGAGATAACTATAGCGTTCAGAAGAATAAAAAAGACTACCTAAAGAGATTGAGTCCTTATTCTCTTCACTTAACCATATACAAATATTGCATGCTTTAATGTGTGATTTCTTGAGAGCTGAATACATCCAGTATAACAAAACAAATACTAAAAGTTAACATTATGAATTGTCAGCTCTCGACAATTGGTGTTCAACTCGAGCTGACAAATCATGATGTTCCATTCTGAAACATGCACTATTTGCATTTTATTACACGGCATCGACAGAAATCATGCAATGTCATGTATTGTTTAAGGCCACATGACGTGTTTCGGCCAATCAGAACAAAACAATTTTTCATTTAGGTCCATTTTCTTTAATGTTACCCCGTGGTTGCGATTAACTCGGACACTTTATAGACGCATTGACCTGAAACTTGGCAAGGATGTCCTCATATGTACCCCAGGCCAGAGTATAGCAATATAATTGGGGTCTCAGAAAGCTGGCAAGGGAGTTAATTTAATTTAAACATTTGTGATAGTGGTGCCTTTAAATGACGTCAAACGCATTTATTCATTGTGACGCTACTGAAAAGGCCACGAATCTCGCCTGTTTTGACGTCAGAGGACCCTCTTTCTGACGTTATGAGACTCCCATGGTTATACATGTTGTCAAATTGTTTATTACTATTATTGGATACGCAGATTTCTATCAGAGGATTGTTTGTAACGCTGAAGTTGTTTTTTTTTTTTACTTATAACTTACGTTTTAATCTACTTACTCTTGATCAAGATTAATCACAATTAATGTAACTACCGGTATATGCCCATCAGGGATATATGGAACATGGAAATTACAGAGTCATCATTGTATCTCAATATATACGCTCCTATAGAGATACACTAAAGCCTTAACGTAATTTCCCTGAGTTAATCATAATTAACTGCCAGTATATTCCCAACAGGGATATATGGAACATGGAGATTACAAAGCAATCGAATTTAATAGATTCAATGAAATCGGAGTGTACTTACAAAAGTGACTTTATCCTTATGTGCAGATGTGTATGTACATTCAGTGATCAGGTTATCTCCCTTGAAATAAACAAATATATAATAATAACGTAAGAAAACAAGAGACATCATAACTTCTTTTCTCAACTATTGTTTAATAAATATCCGCCAAGATTCTTTATTAGAATTATTCTTTTTTAATAACACTTTTTTAGTTTGAACAGATTCTAGTTCATAAAATTTTGCAGGTTGAACTAGAATCTGTTTAAACTAAGAAAGAGGCGTATCCCAAAATAACGAAAATACTGTTAATATTCACTTTCTAAAAGACACAAGTCATTCATTACTTTCAGCTTTGGAAGCTGCGCCACTCTCCTATCAGAGGGATAGTGAATGTCGCTACCTAGAGTCCAGCTAACTAGCCTTCTATTTTAATAGAAAGCCGGGTGGCTGAGTTGTCTAGGTGGCCGACATTCACTTTTGACGATGCTGTGCCTCACTTTGAGTGTCGTGTCTTTCGATTCCCGGACGGGTTTCAACCTGCAAATTTTTGTTAAACTAGAATCTGTTCAAACTAAGAAAGTGTTATCCCAAACTAACGAAAATACTCACTAATTTTCACTTTCTAAAAGACATAGGTCATTCATTGTAGTCAATTGGCAAGAAGAGAGAGTAACTTCTACCAGAGTTGTCGTTCGTCGTGTCGGAATTAACCAATCGTGAAAGCAGATGAATTTATGCTGCAGTTCTGTCTTCTGGAATTGGATTGAAAAGGTGGCGGACCGATGGCTAGTTAACCGTGGTTTTCATTGCCAATTCGGCTACTACAAACCTGGCGACGTTAAGTGCGAGAAGCTCCACGACGGACTCCTGTATAGATTTGCATAAGGTAGGAAACGAGTCACCGCATTCGGTGAGATTTTGAAAATGATTAGGTGAGACAGAGATGTGTAAGATATAGGTCTTATTTATAAGGCTACTGGTCGTCATGGCAATTAAGAGGATCCTTTTCTTACCTTCTGTACTTTGATTTCAGGTTCGATAACTCTAGTCTCTTGGAAATTGAAATCATAATTGTCATCAACGCTTATCGGCCTTTGTTCTACTCCATTCCGGATGTGACGAAGTTTAATGGCTCTCCCCAGAAGATGTGAATGAAGGAAAGCGGCGAATACGTTGATTTCATTCTCGTTACCCATTCCCTGTATACAAATTGCAGATTATTATCGGCTTCAGACAAGGCCAATTTAGAACAGTGCCGTTTTATTCATAGTATGAACACTAGTCACAAAAACATCAAGGGTAATAGAATATAGGCCCTACTCTAATACCATTGATGTATAATGATACAGCAATAAACTCTTCTAGAGTTGGTGTAATGTCAGATTATACACTTATACTGGCATTCTCTATCATAAGGCCACTCAGCATTCATTCAGGTAGGCCCTAAATATGTTACGGCAGCGAAGACAAAGAACGACAACTTTTACACTGGAGAGTGCTTATATACCAGATTAAAAAACTAAACGCGATAAGAACGTGCCTGGAAGTTTATTCATATAAGGTATGTAACACATTGTGAAATGGCCCAAGTTTAAATCTTTGAAAAATCACATTTACGTTAGCTGGAACACCCTAGCCTATCTGTTCTTACAACAAGCACGACCCACCTGTCCTAAACAATCGGCCGTGCAATATCCGTTCACTTGGAATCTTTCCGCAAATGGAGGAATAAGCAGGGTCGGTTTTGACATCACGCCGGTTGTTAAAGTTCCTCCATCATACTTCCGTAAAGTCGGGGTCAAGGTCATGCGGATACCGGAAGCATCCATGAAATCTGTAATGGCGTAAAATCGTTTAACATAAGACGCATCATAGAAAGAAAAAGAATATGAAATCCTAATGAAATTTATCAGATAGTAAAGGGATTTATCCCACAAAATATTCTAGCAGTAGAAAAGTTACTGTTGATTTCTTAATTACTAATTTTAATGAGAGTTATCAGATAATAAAGGGAGATAACCAAGAAGTTAGTCTGCAAGTAGAAGATTAACGGTTGATTTTGGGATTACCACTTCTTATTTTGTGGTAGAACACACCGTTCGATACATATATGCCTTAATCGTCATGGTTATCCATGAATTGGCAGTTTATGATACCCCACTTCGAAATATAGTTCAAAACTTATATAGGCAGAAGATTGTCAAATTGTTCGTTAATTTCTTTCCAGTCATTGGAGAATCCTGTAAAGATATTGTTAAACTAAACTCCGGAGAGATTTTACTTATCTTGATTTTTCGAGGCAAAAAAAATGGAAATATTCTCATATCTTAATATTTTCACATGATTATCTTTGTGTTATTGTAAAGCTTCCGATGTTCTAAACTGTACATTGCTATTTCTAGCATCGATAGATTAGCAATGTGTAAAGTGTAACATTTGTGATGTTTTCCATGAAGTATAATAACTATAAAAGCCCCCTTCGCACGTCGTGTCGCTTTGGCTCAATTGCACGTCGCTGCACAACATGTTCCATACCTATACTTTGACAATGACGTCATTAAATGCAAACAAACAACGTCATACCGTTACGTAACCCAGCAGGCGATGCAACTGTCGCGCGATAGCACTCGCTATATAGTATTAGCTGTAAATAAATAGAGGATATTACACAGTGAATTTTGAATAACATAAGTATTGCTTGAGTGAGTGGCGAAAGAGATAACTAACTAGACGCAATATAGTGAATGTTTGAAAGGTTTCACAACTCACTCAAGCAATATTTATGTGATTCAATATTCACTGTGTAATATCCTTTACTTACGTCAACCAAATTCGTTGGGTTCTGACTGGTCAATTTGCAAGGGAGTAAAAACCCGTACACCCCGTGAGGTTTCTCCTCTTACAAAATTACACGGGTAATATAAAAACAAACATGGCCGCCTCCACTTCAAATTTTGTTTTCAATAATTAATAAAACTTATTGTTGAAATCGATTTTTTGTTCATAGAAACATAGTTTAAAACATATCGGTTTTGCAATCACTGAATCGTTATAAAGCTAAAATATCGGAAACATTCTTTTGGTGGCTCTGTTTTGCAGCGTCATGGATATCTTGTACGCCTGTGGCACAGGACGCATGCGTTTGCAGGACGGTCATAAAAGCCCGTAAACCGTGAGAAAAACGTCAATAAGTAATTATGTTTCGTTTTGCTCAACTCTGACTGATTCTTTCTCAAGAATAAAAATGTCGAAAGGCCAGAGTAGATTTAAAAGGACCTGACAGTCCATTGTCCAAGCAACTGATCCATTGCCCGCTGTCTCTCCAGATATAACAGACACCGTCGACCTACCTGATCTCATCGTAGGGTTGTCATAATGGGTCTGGAGAATGAATAACGTCGGGTCATCATCGAGTCCAAAAGGGTACCCCACGTGTTCGGGGAAATAAAACGGCTGAAATGATAGAAATTAAGAACCGGGTGTCATTCTCACAAAAGGGCGTAGGGAAACTTAATATGGCCGCCATCAACTGATTTGTGACATCATAGCGAAATCTGGACTCAATATAGTGGCCAAAGAAATCGTGGAAAATCCTAGAAATATATTTTTTAAAAAAATATTTTATGATTGGTTTTCTAGAGTAAGTTATACAAAACATCATGTTTCGGTTATTGTTTTTTAGGTATTGTAGCAATTGCAATGTGGCTTTCCCATGAAATAGATTTCGAGCCATTAAGATACTGAATAATTTAGCATATCTGTCTCTCAAATTCATTAAAACATGTACACCATGCTAACTGTCATATACATGTGTTGTAATTTGCTATAAATCAATTAATGTATCTTTTAATTTAAACAAAGTAGTAATATGTTCTAGAAGCCTAATCTTTGTCTACTGAACATTCCATTAGTTTGACCCAGTTATTACCGGTCAGTCACTTGTTTATTTGTAGGTATGTTTATATAAAAAAATAATCTAGACTATTCTGGAAGCTTCTCTTGTTTTTGGAGACATTGTTTTAAAATCTTTTGGTTGGGTAAAATTAGGTTTTCCAGAGTGTTCTATGTGATGTTATTCTAAAATTATATCTGGAAACTTCTGCATCTCCCTATATCATTGAAATCGATTGTATGCTTTTTCTTCAGTCACAGCCAGTCACTATTCAGTCTAAAGAGTGTTCAGCCAAGCCAAGCCAACGGATATAGAGATAAGTGAACTGATCAATCGGACAGCATTTTCATTTCATTGAATTCTGAACCTAGCCTGGATATCTCTGTGAGGAAATTAATACCGAATCTGAAAATACTCGTCAAGGACTTTGTAAATCCTGTTGTGGATAAATCATTATAGATCACCCTGGTGGGGATAAAATCGGAGCAAGTCTGTGTTTTACGCCTTGGAGCTGCATGTATATCTAAGGATTTATTGCTGTACACTTCGAAGAAATTGCAGATCGGTTTATGAAGTCAACGCTTGGACTCCACTATCAGGCAGGTTTATACGCTGATCCATTGTTTTCTATTTGTGAGTTACTTTATATATGCCTAATATTTTCATTGTCTCGTAAAGATTCAATTATATCTCTTAAAGTATTTCTGCCATTAAATACTATACTGTATAACACTGCTATTGTTGTTGTTATTTTACAATATATAGTGTAAATAAATGTTTTGGTTTCTACCGTAACAAGATTTTAAGGCGAATCACCAAACCATATTTTTTAAATATTGCGTGCTGAATATCACTTCATGATTATGCTACAAGTTTGTAACTAGGGCATGAACGACCAGCACTCTAAACGACGGAGCTACACAGGTTCATCGCAGAACGACAATGAGTCTCCACCTAGCAAAAGATTAGAAATCTTCCCGTACGGAATCATCAATACAGGAACACAAAAGTAGCATGTTTCTTATATTAATTATATGGTAATAAAATACATGAATATAAAAAAAATGTAGTTTCTTACTCCACCGCCAACGGCCCAGGCGTATATACTCGTGATGCATCCAAGCCACATCGGTTTATTCCAGCAATCGTCGGCTAGTCCCGCTGTCCCATTGGATGCGCTTACATCGCAGGCCATGAATACAATATGATGAACAAGACCTTCATTACCAGGCTGTATTATTGGTTCAAACTAAATATAAAATAAACAGTAATTATTTAAAGTATGTCATCAGAAGTCCATTAACTAGAACTGTACAACGCCCATGTCAGTAGCGTGTAGGGCATTTTGTCCAAAATCAGCCTGTTCCACTACTCGCCAACCCTCTTGTGGCGGACTGTCGAACCATAAGGGGGCATGTTCAGAATTTCAGTATTCCACTTATATGACGACGGCTTAAAAAAAAACGTTAGTTAATGTACGTAATATAATAGAACCAACAACGCTTATTTATTTTAATTTAGATTTAGATTCCAGCTTTAGACCTTTTCTGCTCATATTCTAAACTGGGTGGGGTGGTGAGTAGGGAGGGGGGGAACAAATATAACAAGTGAATGCCATAACAAAATAGATTATGTTTGATAATTTTAAACAAGTTAAATTGTTTAGTTGACTCCTGGAAATGCCTCATATAACAACACATGTCGTGATATTTTACGGGGGCATCTAGGTTTGGCTCTCCTGTACGAGGAAGGGAGAATGTAAAAGACAGTTAACATTAACATTCAAACCTCCTCGTAGAGGAGAGGTTTGTTAAAAAATGACAATGTTACGACGTGTGTTTTTCCGGGTGGTAACTATACTAATCTGATGAAATTATCACACATAATCAAACCCAATCTAAATTCGTCATGTTAAAAGATACTCGTTATATTTGCTCCCCCACCCCCCTCGTTAAGCTAAAATCTTATATTGTATCTCCAGCATTAGAAAATATGAATAGCTAAAGGGTTTTTTGTTTCAACTGTTGTGAAACAGATCCTATCGATTGTTTTCGGGTTTTTACTTTATCAGAATTTTTCGACAAGCTGACATGTTTGAGGCTTTGTCATCTACATTTCCAAGTCTGCAAGACTTGCAAATTGTACCACGTGATCTTCAAGGCATCATCGATTGCACAACAAAGTGTATGAGGCTTGGGCAATAACATCATGAAATGTGCGAGCAATCGTCAAAAAAATCACAAAGTATAAGAGGCTTTTCTGGTATCAAATATATGAATCATAAACAGCTTTGAACTATGTATAAGAATCGCCAATTATGTTACATAATTATTGAGTCATCCTCAACTACAGATGAGTGGATTCAAATAACTTTTCCAAATTAAATTTCCGGATACAAGAAGAATCGTAATTATTGACTATGAGCCAGTCCTGTGACTGAGTTGCGTCACGTGGTTGACCACTTCAACAACGCTTTAAATAAACCTACTTGAACTATAATGTATATGTTTATCCTGTACCTTGATGGCATGGTGCTTCATTTGTAAAGGTTTCATAGTGAAGGCTTGGCACCAATACGTCGTGTGGTCCGACGGGACATTGTGCTGAAAAACAAAATATATTGTTTGAAATTTATGGTAATGGGGTAAATTTGGCATCGATTAGAAAGTGACCATGAAACGTGAAATCAATATTTTTGCGAACGAACTCTTTCAGACCAGATTAGAGAAGGCCAGCTGGATTAGTGATCTAGGTGACCGATAAGGTTTCAGATAAGGGAAGTTATCCCAGACAACAACAGATTTAAACCCGATTTGTGTCATCACATAAGAATATAGTTACCGCTTGACAAGGCAAAGCAAGTGCTGAGATTCCGAGCGTTTATTTTGTGTTCTCACGGAAAGATTTTGGGTTACGACTTGAGGGGATTCGCCTTATGTGCAGTATTTTTATTGGTTCATAAAAACGTACGAAGCAATCAACCAATCAAAACTCCACAAATAAGGGGAATCCCTGAGATCGTTACTATAGAATCCAATCGTTCCCAAATAGTATGATTTGAAACTTGAGGGTTATCCCCTCATTTGCGAACTTTTGAGTGACAGATGAAAAAGTCGAGCAATGAAAACTCCGCGAATAAGGAAAATCCTCTGAAAGTGTTACTACAAATCGCACTGTGAGAATGCGCCTTAACATATACAGGCTTGTCGATGACCATACACTCCCAAACGACAAATGACCTAACGGGCAAGTTAGCGTGAAAATTGTACACAGGAGTCCTAAATAATGTAGTTTTGAGTATGTACTAGAAAATAGATTTACTAATCGTGTTAGATCCAATGTGTTTCCCCAAACCGGTAACTCAAGCACGATAGACTGCTTTATAGGACATTTCGTTTCTGTCTCCATAACCTTGACTATAATGCAACAAATGTTCATGGTAATTGTCCCAATGACAGTTTATTTTGACAAAAATGATACTTTTGAAATGATTTTGAACAGTATATTCATTAAATAACAATAGTGATTGTTATAAAGTCAGTAACGATATGGTATGAAGAGTCCACCATAGTTAAGTAATAAAATGAGTTTCCAAGCTAGCTCTAACAAGATTAGCAAAAGTATTCGCACACTCAGAATAGTCTGCCTTGGCCAGATCTGCAGCAGCAGCCATCTCAGTAATAGTTTGAGATTGTGTCTGTACCCTTTTCCTATAGCCCTTCATGGGCGACAGATCCTGAACATAGGACTTCTCTTGTACCAGATGGATGTGAACCAACAAAAGGGCAATAGGGTAACAAAGATGGCGGCAGAATTTCCCTACTTGTTGCTAGAAAAAGTTATGGATTACACGCAAGCCTGTGCCGACAGTAAGCGATGGATGCAGGTACGGAGCTCTAACATCAAACCTTTAGGTCAATCGACTGACGTTGTTTCCGTTTGAACAAATTTACTTTTGGTTTTGTCTAATTACAAAAAGCACAATCTTCAAAAAACGTTTAGATACTGCTGCACCGTGAGTATAACATACGCTTTATAATGACGGTACCTAGTTCTAGCCTAGGCTTACTTTATTTTTTGTTTTTAATTCCACTCCCGATTTAAGATTGTATGATGGATACAGAGGGTATAGACTAGGATTATCAGCTGACTTTAAAGGACCGCTTAAAATAACACACAGCTATTTTCTTTTGGTTGAAAAGAAATCGAAATCCTCTCAAAATACTGCTGCGATGACAAAAAATCAAGAACTACAATAGACAGTAGCGTCAGGTATATAATAAACTCTTACTTTAGCGTTGAGAAAGTCGACGGTGAAGCTGTCCTCGGGAAGATCCGGTACAACTCTCTGTGGATTAAGGAGGAACACACTCTTAGCACCTCTCTGGGCTCCGTGGTAACGGGAACCTGCATCTTGCCAATCATCCTGGTGGTAAGCCCAGATTACTCGGACCGTATCGGACTGAAAGACATAAATAACTGTATTCCGATGGAGGCACTGGACAGATCCGTGTACCTAGCAGCTTTATGACATGTATCTGTTTATTCCAAAATTCGTTGTAAATATAAATGGAGTCTCGGGAAGTTGACAAGGGAGGTAATTCAATCACTGCAAAGCTGTCTTCTCTGACGTCCCAACATGCATGATAATGACGCTTTTAAATGACGTCAAACGAGGATCTCGACCGCCTGATTTTTTTAACTACGCGACTCCCATTGTATTTGACCCAAACCACCTCCAGGTGACGTGTCATACATCCACGAATTAAACGCCTGTTATTGAATCACGTGCTTAAACAGAGCAAAAGCATTTTGTGCCAAGGGTTTCAAATAAGAGATTAATGTTGTTGTTTTATAACACAATTGCATTAAGTTTATTGAATAATTTATACCCTTGCCTAATACAGGATATAAGTAAATTCAATTGTAAAGCTGTCTTCTCTGACAACGAGATCATGAGCTGATACAACGACACGTAACACGCACTTTACATATAATCTGTTAATCATATACCTTCAATGTTTCTTGAAAAGTTTGATTTTTGGGACAAATTTGACAAACTTTCAGCGAGGATCGCTTGACAGAGGCAAAGTACTACTTATATACTATAAAGTCCGAGATTTAAAATAATCCAATATTTAATTGTGAAATCATGTAATAAAACGGGCTGTTTGATTTCCCTTTTTTAAACCTATAAAAATACAAGCATGATTTTATTATTTAATTATTAAAAAACACAGTTAGATTGTTTGAAAATGAAATTTAAAGAAGAACGCAAGTTTGTTTACATTAGAATCATATTACTGCGCAGAGGGAAACCCCAGTGACTGAGCCGACAGAGCACGTGAATTTGTTCTATTTAATTACACACCCCGGAAAAACATAGTTCAATAACAAACACCAGCCAGCGATTTGTTTTCGTGTAAACATAATGCAAATTAGTTTTATTTAAAAAAACAAAACATAAATGAAACAAATTGGATCACGTGCTTAAACAGAGCAAAAGCATTTTGTGCCAAGGGTTTCAAATAAGAGATTAATGTGACTGATCAATCAGCTGCTCCATCAATGTTAAATTAGTGCTCACTGTTACGAGATTTTACCTTAAAAAACATTCATAAAGGTTCGCGAGATCAAGTCATGGTTAAATGACGTCATCCAGAAAGTTGGCAAGAAAGGTAAATTAATCCTTGCAAGACGGTCCTGTATTAGGCAAGGGTATAAATTATTCAATAAACTTAATGCAATTGTGTTATAAAACAACAACATTTACTTAAACAATTGTGAAGACTATTTGACAACACTATAGCGACGTGTGCGGGATATCGGTATACGATATATAGAGATTATATGTACAGTGCATGACACGTGACAATGTATCAGCTCGAGTTGTCTCAGGTCGGACTGCGCATCAATCTCGCTCTTCGAACTGGATTGATATTGCAGTCCGACCTAAGACAACTCGAGCTGATACATTGTCACGTGTCAAAAACGGGCTGTTTTATTTCCCTTTTTTAAACCTATAAAAAATACAAGCATGATTATGTGATTTAAGTCTTCAAAAACACAGTTAGATTGTTTGAAAATGAAATTTAAAGAAGAACGCAAGTTTGTTTACATTAGAATCATATTAC
>JAQQZZ010110949.1:0-15438 GCA_030265115.1 Mopalia vespertina | reverse complement strand
AGTTCCCAGTCTGCGTTAAAAAGCTAGATGGTACTTGATGGTTACAAAATGATTTACCATTTATCTGGCGAGAGAACACGTTCACTTTGATTTATACTTCCTTAATGAAGAAGCCATCTGGTATTGAATACAAATTGTCTATAATGTTTTCTCTAATTAAACAAATGTATTCTACATAATAATGAAAGACGTTTCCTCAAATAATGTGTTGTTATACAAGCAATATCGTGTTATTTTGGCGTAAGGAAACTAAGGGGCAACATGAAGCCGATCTGCATGTGATTGTCAGGTTTTGTCCTGTCTTAGCTTTATTTGTTGCCAGTGGTTGCCTTCATCCATTGGGCTGAAACGCCGTCATACGGGTAACAAAACTTTAAGTATGGCATTAATCTTCAATCAAACCTTGTAATTTTGTATCAAAACAGCGAGCCAATTTCCATTAGTTTCTCTCGGGCCAATGGCAGTAACATGGCCATTATGTACCACAGGAGGAAGAATAGTTTTGAACAGAACAACTGAGTTAACATAATTTAATTATGTAAGTGTGGCTATTTTCTATGGGAATACACACACCATCATATAAAATATACCATTGACACGTCTGTATAAAACCATTAACCAATAAATCACATTTTGGTCAACACAAGGAACCAGTTGATGAATGAATGGTAACATTCATAAAGCTATACTGTCAAACAAAAGAGAGAGAAACAGTCTAATATTTAGACTTTCTCTTATATTGAGTAGCCGTAAAAATACACTCGGTGATTCGACGGAAGGTGCTAATGTTTTTACGGATTTTTAATACGAATTTAAGATAGCAAAATATTTCAGTTGTTTGTATAGTGTTTCTTCTGTTCAATGTATTACGCACTTTTCCCTAGATAGATGTTCTTTATTTATAAAGCTCAATAACTCACATACACACATAGCCACTTTTTGTCATGGTCGAGTCAAAATGACAAATCCAACTGAATAACTATAGCAAAATAATAGCATATTATTAAAAGTACCTCAAAGTTTTATAAAAATATGTATTTAAGTGTAAAAGCAATACATAATTCAATAAAAATAAATCAGTACAAATAATGTTATGTTCCTATAGATATTTCTTAAAATTACATATTCATAAATAACTATGCTTATATATACATTTGATGTGTAAAATATACAAGGATTTATGAGATTATGAGTTTTCCTCTTAATATTTCAGTGCGTGCTCCTGTTACCTTCAATATTTGTCCTGGCCATCATAATGCTCGAGTAAGGTTGTCATATAATCAAAATTGTGACCAAAGATAATTTTGGGATAGAATAACCTGTTCAATTTGTACTTAAAACCGAGAAGGAGCCTTTTAGCTGCGTATATCGTTCTTTGGTTGACGTTAACGTTGGTTTGTTCAGAATAAGTCTCGTGTCACGCCTTTGGGCACAGCGCTTGTGATTTTTAGAATAAGAAGAAATCAAAACATTTGATAAGACAAACAGAGAACCATTTAGGTTTGGTGCTACAAACTAAGTTGAGACATCATGATCTATTAACTTGACTCAAGAAACTCCATATTCCGGACTGTAGTCGGCATTGTTCTGTCGCCAATGTTAAAGCATAGTGTAGTATGTGCGCAGTCCGTAAGTGTCAGTGGCCGTTTGGTCTCTTGTTTGACTCTTGAATTAAGGTGAACTCGTTTGCTGTTCAGTTTGTGACAATCAGGACCTACTGCATAGGAAGACACGCACTCATACGTATTATTTGTTGCTATGTTTACCTGGGCCTAGATTGATCTGGTCTATATTGTGATTTATAAATTAGATTTTATTCAGTATTGTTTTATTTTATACGTGTCCAGGCACAACATAATAACTTGATTCTGATCTAAGTCGGAATTTCATTGCACCTTTTTTAATAGTCCATGACCACTGATTATTAGGCCCTAATGAATGGCAAAGGTGATCGACGCAATTCTGATATTGTCTCCGCTTGTTCAACAGTCCAACACAACAGGCTACTATTTGTTGAATGGGCCTATTTTGGAAACCATGCCGTGCACAATACTGTATTAATTATGAAATCTCGACCCCACCTAAAATAGACACAATAGTAAAAAATTAGGTTCATTTGAAATATATTCATAATATTAGTATGAAATTGATTTATTTGTGTTTTACTCTGTGCTCAATAATATTTCATTTTATGACGGCTGTGATTTCCAGAAATAGTGAACACTAGCACAACTGTACAATGCAGCATCACAAAATATACAATTTAAGTCTACCTAAATAAATGTTGATAATACACCTATTATTTGAAAATAGTTGCACATTTTTGCGAAGTTCTCTATATCGGCTAAACTATGACTTGTGCGACTGGCTTAAAGGGCATCCCGATAACCAGCAACTATATTGACGCTCACAACATTAGTGTCACAAAATTCTCAAACAAGTTTTCAATCCCGAGCAACAAGCACAGACAGAGTGTGTTCCGTCTTTTTTCTTGATATTTTAAATTTCCATTTTGGTTGTGTCTGTCTGGACTTCACAAAGCCAAGACGGGTTTTTTTCCGCAATTTGATATATATATATCATCGATCTTACTACGGTTACTGTTTACAAGGACAGGAGAATGTTCAGCACGTCAGCTCTGTAGTAATGTTCATTCCTGCTTATCTATGTGTCCAACTTAATCAGACGAAATCTAATTGATTTACTCCTAAAACTGAAGGATTATTCATCCCGACATTTGTCAAATTTATTTGACAAGTATTGCGGTCATTGAAATGTCAATTCTCAGCGTGGAGTGGCTTCTATCTGACGAAGTCAATTCATTTCCGTGGTAGCGGTAGCAACCACTTTGCATGCTGGTAACTAGCATATTGAAATCAGTGCAGGCACTGTCATGTGTTGATCTCAAAGAATGGGCAAGATTTAAAGGGGTTATTACAAATTAAAAAATAATATGGTTGCTACCTCCGTTGTTTATTCATATGCACTCCCCATTATGTATGTGTTTTACAGTCACTCTCAGAAACAACAACATTGATCTGAATTTGTATTGTTTGTTGAAATCTGGTAATGATTACCATATTTGTCATTTGTCTACCGGACCAGACGGAAGAGTCACCGTCAGTTGGACTACAATACTACGTATTTCGGTTACACCAATGCGAAGAGATATAGTCTAAACTCATACCAGGCAGTAGATGTATAGATTTAGGATTGTTTTACACCACATCCAGCGCTTTTTCAGCTGTCGTTATATATGAAGCATCCACCTTTGATAATAGCTGCGGAAAATCCAGGTTGAGCTGCTTTTCTGGAATGTTCTTACAAAGTGATGACCCGCATCACCACCAAACAATTCAGCTTTATTATGTGATTGTACGAGCTTTACCAGAAACCATACAACATGATTATGTGCAAAACAATAAAGATTTTCTTTTGTGTAACCATTCACATTCTCTCTGTTCCAAGGTATTGTCAAAACGCAGGTACTTGCGATAGGTTTCTGTTAATAAAACCATTGAACCGAATGATACATTTGAAAACTTTAGACCGGTTTGCCTATTTTATCTCAGTATATTTCAACACTGTACAATTTTAATGAATATAATTCAAATTGAAATGCCGAGTACATGTATAAAGCTAGGGTATATAAAGTCTGAAAGAGGTTCATTTTGATACTAGTTGCTTTTAAACAAATATTCGTAAACTAGACACATGTTCTTTCTCTCTGTCGTCTTACTGCATGTCTTCTTGTTTAAAGTACTCGACTTGGGCTGAGACCTGTCAAGATGCTTACCAAGCCAGACAGCTCAACTGTCTAATCAAAACGACCTCAATGGTGTTTGGAGTAGACTTTGAAACGCTTGGCCTCACAGAAGCGTCAGAATTTGGAGATAGTTGGCTTCATAAATGCCAAAGCCATTGGCTCACGACAATCGATCAACCCTTGCATGGAAACACGTTTTATGTATAGTTATACTATGAATGATTTTTTTTTATGTCTTTTAGAAAATGAATATCAACAGTATTTTTTGTTATTTTGGGACATCACTTTCTGAGGGGACTAGGCGGCTTGATTCCCGGACGGGGTTCAAAAAGCAAAACCTTCTGAACTAGAGTTTGTTTAAACAAAGCGAAATAAATATATAAAAAAATATTTTATTGTTTTATTAATATTTATTCTAAAAGATATTGATTTGACAATAATTAATATTTTATTGATAGCTGAACAACAACATTTGGTCTGGGTGCTTTCCTACTCTTACAGCTGAGCTTGCTGCAGTTTGTGTTGGGGTTGAGTGCAGCAGAACGCTGCAGTAGACTATGCCTGGTTGACCTTTGTAGTGAATGAGTTTACCTGCATTTAAATAATAAAAATACAGAAACAGAAACAGTTTATCTTGGAAAGAAGGTTATCTATCGTAATACCTTTCGTGACACTAATGCTTTTAAATGATGTCACATACCTTTATCCATGGACATGTTTAGCAATTTGCTAAAAAGGTGAAGCATCTAGATGATTTTAACATCAGAAGACCGCCTGAAACGTCTCCTGGTGTACTTTTCGAGTATCTCACATTCGAGTACCTACCTCTTTGTGACAGGAATCAAACAACTTGGAAATAACACACGACTTGGGTGAAAGATGTTTAACAGATTAAAAAAGTTTGGTTGCTAGGCTTTGATACAAATCAAAGATAGCTTCACGCTTCGATAATCAAGGTGAAGCGAATCTGTCTAAACGCTAATTTGTCATTTTCTATTTCTAGGAGCAAAGCTGTTGGGAACGCAATAATATAGATAACGTTGTAATATGCATGACGGTATAATTACGTTTTACATAAAGGCAAGATTGTACAAAATTCAGATAAAATTGTAGAATTGTAGGGAATATCGATTTTGTTAAATAAAATGGCACTACCCTTTACAAGTTGAGAGTTTAGCTAGCAACGCTGAAGATTAGTTACGAATACAGTATATTACTAGTCGCTTTAAAGCACGCAGGGGAAAAAGGTAAACAATAGTTGAGACACTATTGCGTGACTAGTACTACCAGTGATTAGTGACTTTTGTGTAACTACAAGCAAGTGCTAGGTCATCTCGTCAAGGGATACAAATCTGATAACTTATGTGCGTGATTTTTCGTCCAGTTATAGAAAACAGACAGACCACATTAAGCCTTGCGAGACTTTCAACCTTCCAGGAATACTTTAGTCTCAAAGCAGCAATCAAAACGGAATCCAAACAGAAACGCGTGTCACACTGAACTGATCAAGTGATTTTATAAAACTTAAAATAGCTAATTATGGTCAGTTATAATTGCTCTCGCCACTTACATTGAACTGAAGAATATCTATAGACGTAACGTCTTAAAATCAAACAATACAATATTGGATGAACGCTATCCGACAGCTAGCCAAATATTTCCACAGTCCTAGGTGTTAAACTAAAATCCAATTGTAAAACTTTATTAGAAAATATATATAAATTTTTTATCCGAACTAGTGGCTGTTCCTCCGGTGTTCGTGTGTTGGACGGCTGATACTTAATTGATATACCACACCTGTTCTAATCTCCCAGGTGTTTGAGGCTCCAACACAGAGATTCTTCGGCTATTGTGGGTTGATTCTCTACCGTATAATGTCCGAGAGATTAGGATATGCATCATATGCTCAAGTAGTCATTCCTATAAGATAAAGATAGTAGTTTTATGGTTTATCAGGCTGGCGCTGTCATAGTTTCTACTAATGCGAACAGACCATTTTCAGGGACCTAATCACAAGCGCTAAATGTGGTCCACCTAGATGGTGAGTTAGCTTACGTGGTAATTAAAAGAGTGGCATCGTAAAACAGCTTAAATACTGTAAACACTACAACTCAACAAAATAGAAAAAAATAAAGTCAGTCATGTGCACATGATTCACTATTCTCTTCACATGTTACACGGTACAATATTTAATATCAAATTGGTATATGTAAATTCATTGATATACTATTTGAACTATACAACAATAGTCGGTCACCTCGCACGGTGTCTAGATTTATTTACAAAGGTATGGAAAGAAAAGTAAAGTAAATTATATGGATTAAAACGAAACAAACAAAAAAAACTTAGCCTAGATTTATATTAATAATCAGCCAAAATTCAAATATCGCCGTTTGCGTTAAATAACTACTGCAGTAATTCTGAAAAATGTAACAAAAATGTGGTCAGGTGACATTCTGGTGGAATGCACTAGACAGCAACAGACAGTAAACTTATTAAAACTTAAGAGTTACCTCAGCAGCAAGGAGATCATTCGGGACAGAGATAAAGATCTCTCTGAACTATCAGAAGAAGAGATCTGCCTCGGTGGTCAAGGTATAACTAACGTTAAACGCTTTACAACAATAGAAGATGATATCATATTAAAACTTAATACTTACTTAAATACTTTTGATTAAACCACAGTGTAAGACCACATCTACATTGGTAGAGAACGAGGGTAGACACCTCCTTCCCCAACCCCAAAAAAGAGCTCCCAGTGTCAGAAGTTTGGACACTGAAAGAACCAGTGTAGAGAAAATTTGGTATGCTTTCGCTGCTCTGACGAAGGCCATGAGAACTTCGAATGCAAGAAGGATGTAGCTACGGGCAAGGTTTGACAAAAATCAGAACATTTAAGAAATATATTAAGCTAGAATAAATTGACCAATCAGATTGCATAAGTTCCGCCCCCGAATTGTGCACCGATTACGCTCACCATCAAACCTTCGTCTTCAGCAGTTATAGCCAATGAGGAAAATAGACAAAAATCAGACAACATTAAAGCGATATTGTGAGTGAAAACGATCCAACCAATCAGATTCCAGTGTAGTAATTAATTCTGCATGGTTTTCTCTCAATAACGAACTTGGTCTACGTCTTGCTAGGTGGTTACTGTTGAGTTTGTTTGACAAGAATGGGACAACATTTAACCCAGATAATGAGCGGAATTCAATTGACCAATCATATTGCCATACGTTACCTAATTATGCACGGATTACGCTCTGCATCGAACTTGACCTTCATCTTCATAGCTTGTATCTACTGACCAACTTGAGTAAAAATTGAAGAAAGTTTAAGCAAGATATTGAGCGGAAACAGTAAGAATATATAAAGTGCAAACAAATCGACCAATCAGATTGCAGTGTAGTAATCACGTATGAACGATTTTTGTCCAGATTCGAATTTGGACTCCGTGTTCATAATTTGTAACTGTTGAGCAAGTTTGGCAAGGACCGGACAACATTTAACAAAGATATTAAGCGGAAATGTATTGACCAATCAGATTACAATACGGTATCTTATTATGCACGGAGTAGCTCAGCATCGAACTTTACTTTCGCCTTCATAGGCTGTAGCTATTGATCAAGTTTGGTAAAAATCGTACAAAGTTTAAGCAATGTATGGAGCAGAAGCTGTAAGAAATATTAGAGTGCAAACTGATCGATCAATCAGATTGCAGTAGGCCTATAGCAATTAATGTTGCACATTTATTTGCCCAATTTCGAACTTAGCAAGATATTAACCAGAAAGGAATTGACCAATTAAATTGCAGTATAATACCTCATTGTGCATAAATTACGGTAAACATCAAACTTGACCTTCGTCTTCACAGGTTGTTGGTCGTAAACAAATTAGGTACGAATAGGATAGCGTGTATTCAAGGTATTGAGCGGAGACTAACTCCGCCCGCCCGCCAACGTGAATACATAATACATTGTCTTATGACAGACGTATAAAAACGGCTATATCAAACGCAAACTTTTACAAATAACGAGCCTCTACAAAAAAATAAAAATAAATTAAAACTGAAAAACCATCTAGCACAGAAATTCGCCTTTTCAAGGTCAGGAGTCAATCATAGCAAGTAATATCCAGAGGGCTACATTTAGATCCCGCTCTCCCCAGCCATGAACAAAAAAGTATCTTGAATTGGACTCGGTTTCGGCAAACAAGCGTAGCTGAAATACCGCTAAATGTGGCGTAAAACACCAAGCAATCAATTAATGTGATAACCGACACAGATGAAATATAAATAGACTGTTCTATTCCCTGAACAACTCTAAAATCTGGATTGATAAAAATGTATTAAATATACATACAATATTTTCATACAAGAGTGGCAGAAAATGTCCCTTGATTGGCAGCACCGTAAGTAAGACAATATTGGCGGAACTATTTAACATTAAGAGAAATGAATACGACTTGATGGACCCACAACACAGAACAGAAGTTAGATTTCCCTACAAAAAAACTGATCAAGTACATATTGAGTAGTTACTGTTAATACAGACGACTTAAAATGTTAAAAGACTAGCGTTACACACATATTACATAGTCTATATTTGGATGTCTGAGAGGGCTCCGTGTCGTGTGATAGAGTCTAACACAGCTTGAGAGTCTGGGAGCAAGCTGACTGGCGGCTATCTATCTAATATCTAACCCCAGCTATATGCACAGCCTTCGGAATAACGTTTCTTTATCCACTTTTTCGATCAGTTCGTAAAAAAAGGATCAAGACATGTTCAATTGTTAAAGAGTGTTTGTATCGTACTTATGGATATGCATATGTTTTATGGCATATAAGGATGCCTTAACATTATGATTAATGGTTTTCCGATGACCTTGGTTCTCTCGGAACTAATAGGAAATGCGAATCCGACCTTTTTGCGATTGTTATCCGTCATGTGACTGTGCTGTCAGTGGTGTCGAGAATTCCTTCGCCAATAGAGCTAGCACAGCACCATTAACATCAAGTACTGTGTATGACTACATTCCACCAAAGAAACAAACGCATATTAAACAAGTCGAATTGACATTACTTGTCTAGGCTTCTATGTTTGGATTATCCGATTTTGGAAAACCGAATGTTTACCATACTAATTAATTCCTGTGTTCAGCTGAAACTTATAGATATGGTCCTATAATGTATTCAACGGTTCCTCTTGGCGCATATTGTAAACACAAACCTGTGTAGTGGGAACTCATGGAATCGGAGCAACTATGCAGTGGAATATCGTTTGTCCTTTTTACATCTATTTCTTCAGGCAAAATTGACGATTCAACATGAGACAATTCTCTTAATATAATCCGCATGTAATCACCTAGTGTCACCTCCCCTTCAATGTAAATAAAAATAATCAAATAAGAATCGTTTGCAGTATTCAGCATCGGGGCAATTGTCCTGCTTGGCTGTTATGGTTACGATTCTGTTTATTCTACACTGAATGACGTCACCTGGTTGGCAGTATTACGGCCGTGGTTCAGTGAATAGCGTGTGTGCCCTTCACGGGATCGAGCCAGTCGATCGACCATTAAGTATTTGAGTGAGTCACACGATGCGACTCCCGCAATCGCGGGGTGTTTTTATGAAGTTTTCTACCGCTTTTTCGCTGTAATTAGGCAAGGAACAGTATGATGTGAACAATGCGTCGTCAAATAAGCAAAATACCCCTGAGTACGACGTTAAACCCCAATCAAACAAAACTCTTGTCAAACTTTTATGTCCCTAAAGAATATGTTCATATACATGGCCTCATATGAAATGGTTTGTTTCTTATATATAGTTATATGTTAATAAAAACGGTGAATCCTATGAGGGATAATATCTTTAAAAGTAGATGAGGAAAACCATAAAAGCTGGTCGACAAACTCTGGTCTACCCCTTAAATGAAATCTTATATTCTTAATTCCAATCAGCAGCAGCCTTGTGCCTGTACATCAGAATGATAAATGAATTGAACTGAAATAGAACAAACGGATGAATACATGTATTTCTTCTACAAATACTTTATTCCCAACGTTTAAAATTAACTCACTATTTCTACGCGCACTAGGTGATATCAGATAGCAAACATGCTACCCTTATTCCGGTATGTCTGGTAATACTCCGTCTGCTCCATTAGACTGCCGCAGAAAGATGACTAGTAAAACAAAATGGACCAGTAGACTGCTTCCCATTCTCCAATGACCTACACAAAAACCAATGCCTTAGGGAATCCTTATAACTGTATTAAAGTACTGATCAATTGAGTGACGGCGTAACCCAAGTCAGTCGGTAAGATTGTGAGCCACATGTGGCATTTTAAGCGGCCGTTAAGATCAGGTGATGAGAGTTTGTGAAAGAAGTAATAGCAATAGACATGACACGTATGTAGACTAGTTAGTCCTTGGTCTTGTACAGAATCTTCATGTTAAAATCCGTGACTGAATCTTTCAGAACTTCCTTTGTTACTTTGTTAAACGTACGGAAACCCTTACTCATGCTTGTGACACAACATCACGGAATTCTCAAGTTCACAAACGCTGGCCAGCTGTATTTTAATCGATGGAATAGAGTCAGTAAACAAGATGAAAAAGGACATGGCTATTACAAATCAAGACTGTTTCACCAAGGCACGCGCTGGTTCGATAAAGCCTTTATCCATAAAATCATATTGAAGCTATTTTACTCAACATTAGGCACAATACATACCTTTGATTATCGAGTTGTCTTATACGTAGATATCTGTAACAAGAATCCGGCATGAAATGCATACATACTTAACAGATAGGCGCAGCTTAAATACGCTGAATACAATTAACTGCAATCAAATAAATTATAAAGTATTTACTGCTTGCTGTTTTCAGGAGGCAAATAACTGGATAGCGGAGCAGCGGCCAGCAAATCACAAAACAAGTCAAATTGTAATTTTTCTATTTTTCAGCACTTATATCTATTTTAATAAGTTAATTTGCATTACTCAATTGCCAACTTATTACAACCTTCTATCTAATCTTTTCTTTTATTAAAAATGTTATATTTACAATGTAATTGATACATACAGTATAAGATCTTTAGCTTAATGTATGCCTTATGTCAATAAATATGTTTAAAAAAAATAAATAAAAATACCCGGATTTTGTTACTACGTTGAATAAACTTGGAGAATAGGCATAGGCAATTTATATTCTATTCACCACGGTGAGATATCTCGCGTTAAAATACTGCTTCTTTTAATCCTATGTTAATTGTTGGTTTTGACTTTAGCAAAGGCTTCTCTTAGATAATGAAATCCCTCACATTATGATTGTTATACATTTTAAACAAAGCTATCATCTACACTATTATAAAAATATGGTTCTAATATAATTAATATATTAATGTTTTTCTGTCATGCCTCTGGTGGTACCCTTTATTGTTCTGTATGGAACCCTCAAAGCAACTGTTTTAAGTATTTCTTCCTTTCTTCTTATATCAAAGAACCGTATAGAACCATTATTTCTAAGAGTGTAGCTAATCGTAAGATTGCAGCCAGCCAGTGTTCTTCCGCATTTACTGTCTGAATTTGATACTGTTATTATGTCAAAATTAGCACCAGTTGCTAGAGATTCAATTCATTCAGGTCATTTGGCCCAGGCATGAATAACTCCAGACAAAGATCAGCATCATTCTGAATAAAGCTCAAATTGATAATTTTTAAACGCCGGCCAATCAGATCGCTTAACCAACTGATCGAGCCATATGTCGGACTAGACTGAAGTAATTCATCAATGTCTCAGGGGAAAATGCTCCTAGGAATAGTAATGCTCTGCGTTATAAGGAAATATGTTCTTTACGTATTCGGTTTCCCAAGTGTACCATGTTGCCAAAGGTCGTACACGAAATGATCACAACCAGCATTTGTTTCGGTAGAAATAATTCTGAGAGATTCTGTGAGATTTGATTTTGTTGAATCTGTATTCTCAGCGACATGTCAGTGTACTTTAATAATGGTTTACAATATAATAGGATTATTTTGGCCATTTCTTTCAAAGCATGTTTACCCAGTATGCTCTACGAACATTACCACAAATTGCAAACTCGCTGGAGACAATTGGTTCAATCAGAACGAACAATTCAATTTATTTATATAATTAATTGATGTGCAGATGGTTGTTAATGCATGGAGTATATTGCGGGCGTTACACAGAAAGGGGGCTTTAAAGGCTATAGGAAACTGAAAATTTGAAAGTCTCATTACAGCAAAGCCAACGCATGCTAGTCCATTGCAGTTTAACGTTTATATTATAGGCAACAGTTGTTTGGAGACTGGTTTGGGGATTTTTCTCCGAAATCAAAAATGACATGTGTTTTTATTATAGAAAATAGTTACATCGAGTCTGAATATCGAAAAACCGCCTATGAGGACAATCCTACTCGTTCTAAAATATAGTGACTCGAGATAAGAATTGAGTGGTGTTTTTTGAGTAAAGGGAGCTGTCGTTACTTAGTGACGGATGACTAAACGGACTGATTGGGTAAATATAGAATCCGTTCATTTTCGTCTTTAATTTGTTCAACGACAACTGTACACGGCTTGTGGCCGAAAATGAAATTGGAATGCCGGCAATGTACAGTTTGTCTACATCTTTATCCGATTACACTTGGCTCAAGTCTGAAGATTATGTTTCTGCGACACAGTAGGTAGATCATTTATCCGCATGTGTAAACAAACACGTTACAGAAAAATAAGGTTTCAAGCTCGTGTTAACGTTATCTATGTATATTTTCTAGATACGGTTTGTCTTCTTCGTGTGATGAACAGTTTCATTGAGGCGGCATTGGAATCTGTTTCCCCAAAACTAAAGATTTCCAATTAATTGTCTGGCAATGTTTGCGGACTTAGTACGAATTCGGGTTAACTAGTAGTTGGTATAAAAGAACTGATTCACACGAGAAGTAGAAATTTGAGTTGGGCAGACCGTGATAATGAGTGCCACAATCATAATACCTAGACGAACTATCTGAAACACGTGGTAGTCACACGGTCACAAAGGCCAACGCAGAGAGAAAAACTATGCTATTACATGTCTAAGTGTATCTTACAATGAGTGTCTTTGAGCAGATTAGAATGTCTGCATCTGGTCAAAATATATATCGCCTTCCGATTAGCACAAAGGTACCATGCCCGGCGTTAAAAATCAAAACAATACTTGATATTTCAGTCGTGTTAGATAAACAGGAAAGAGCAGTCAAGCATGATTTTAACGCCAATTTCATGAAGATGTTTTCTGAATCCAGGCATTGGTTATTGCAATGGATTCATAAGAGGGTTTTGAGATAAAGCCTAATATATAACCAGGTCATATAGTCCCCTTGAGTAGAAGGAAAAGTCTCATTTTCATTGCTATAACGGCGATGCCAAACATGGACGTATTCAGCTCCGAATGGAAACTGAATTGACCCGAAATTAAATATCTCCATATCTCAGTAAAGAGCAATGACACAAATTTACATTGAGCATATATTTGAATGTAAAGCAACACACCATACAACTTATTAAATATCCAGTCACACAATATTGTTATGTTTGATTGAAATTAAACGCCGTACTTCTCTCATGTGATATCGTACCAGCGCAAAGGGTAAAGAAAATCACCTTTGGCGCCACTGACAACAAACAAAGACAAGAAAGGACAATCGCAAGACAAAATACAAATATATAAATAACACTCTCGTATATAAAACAAACGCCATTTTAGTCCCTTATATTACGATAAGAGCATCAACATATGCGCTCAGCAAAGTCTTTATACAGAATACGTCGCTGAAAAAAATACATCGTATATTAAAAAAGACAATCAATTTGTATTGTATTATGTACCATGTTTTATGTATCTAGTACATCTGAGGGATGACGTCAATTCAGATTTGTTGGTGAAAATAAGATTAAAAAAGCATCACCATATTTCGGAATGTTACAACTTAGCTGCCAAGAGCCTAATATCAAGTACCGTGTTGAACACGACAGAAACAAATGTTAACATATTGACCAAATCTGCTCGGCACACTATCCAGTTTAAAATAATTCTCATTCAGTATGCATAGAAATTGACCACCAGTCTCTATTCCACTGTTGGATGATAATTCCCCGTGTTCCCTTAATGTGACAGTCGTGCTGCATCAGCGGGAAAGTCAAGTCAACCGTGGTCCTTAAGCCAATGGGATGGTTTGGGTGTTAATCAAGGTCACAGTAAAACGTATCTAAATAAGCAACAATCAGATAAAACCCAGACAAGAACACCCCTCTGCTATGATTTTGTCACATTAAAGATTCGACGTTGATTGGCTGGTGCGACGAAAAACAGTTGTTATTCGACAGTTATTAATGAAATCCTGGGCCAATATTTATAAGCCTATTGAGTATATATCCTTAAAGTAAAAGTAATGTTCGGTTACTTTTCCAAAATAACAACACACAATCTTTATATAGTATATTCGAAATGTTTTTAAATGATAGCTGTGCCAATTGACATAATATTCTTTTCAATGAAACATGACAGGTTGAAATGTGTCTTTACTGTAAGAAAAAAAATTAACGCAATGCTGGCACGCTGTCATATGCGTGAATCAACTTCAAGTACGGCGTTAAACCCCAATCAAAAAATCAGATATTTTCATTTCGTATAAGAATAGCGAACCGATTTACAATTGTTTTCCCCTAAGTGCAGTTGTTCCAAGCCGTGACTTTACAGCTTTGAATGAACATTCATTTTCCAACGGAATAAAACACTTCACACTTTGTGGGTGCTAATTGTGACAATTACTGTCGGATACACTGCTGTTTTATGAGTGAACATATCTTGGACACGACGTTAAACACCAATCAATGCAGCAATCATTCCATGACGTGAGAGGCATACTAATTTTAAATAGAGCAACAGACTTTCACATAATTTGGAAAACAGTCGTGCTAAGGCGTGACATGAATATTATTTGGCAAGATGAGGAATATTAGTTTTGAACAGAGCTTTCATACAATGTTATTGTGTTAGTGTGACAAATTACTATGGTAATACTCCACCCTCATGTGCCCTGTGGCTAAGGGCAGTTTGTTTGACGAGTGGCAATGCTGTCTTTACTTAGCACTGGAGGAAAATTAACTTTCGAACATTATTGAAATGCTTCACATCTTGGTTGTGCAGGTGTCAATTATTGTTGGAATACACCATCGTTATATAAGCGAAATACCATTAAGCACGGCGTAAAACACCAATCAATCAATCAATCAACCACCCTCATGTAAAATAAACCATAATCCTGAAAATCAGCCAAGAAATCACACTCTGGTCAACAACAAGGATCATTTCGATGATTGGCAAAATTCAAAAAGCTACTCTTTTGTCAAACAAAAGACGGAAAAACACAAAAACAAAACAATGAGAGTTGCGTTCAATAGGGAACATAGAATAGTAAAGCATACAGGGGGTTTGCCGGAGCCTCCTGTATCGATTATTGGGACAATACATCCCAAGGTAGCAGCAACATCGGGGCGTCGCGCTCATGATGAGTTTCCTTTTAACAGAAGCATCGGTAATTCTCAACAGCAATAGAAGTTAAGGACAAACAAACTTAACATATCGACAAACCGCCTATTGAAGCGATTTGATAC
>JAQQZZ010110938.1:2721-15438 GCA_030265115.1 Mopalia vespertina | reverse complement strand
CTGGTTCTGGCATATATATATTTTGAATAAATGAAGAGAGAAAAATTTGCTTGCCTCCACCGGGAATCGAACCCGGACCTTTGGGTTACAGGCCCAACACTCTACCGACTGAGCTACAGAGGCTCCCGGCAAAGTGAGTCCCGAATTCTTACCCAGTGAAGACGGCGATTTTCTCTCTTCATATGCACGGACACAGCGACGCTAAATATATTTTGAATAAATGAAGAGAGAAAAATGTGCTTGCCTCCACCGAGATTCGAACCCTGGACCTCTGATTTACAGGTCCAACACACTACCGACTGGGCTATACATATTTATAATTAACGTAACCAGCACGCTATTGTTTTCAAATATTTATTTCCCAGAAACCCGGACGATATTGACCTATTTTCTGGCGGTATTTCTGAAAAGCCCATCGACGGCGGTTTAGTAGGCCGGACATTTGCTTGTATAATATCCCGTCAATTCAAACAGCTGATGGCTGGAGATAGATTCTGGTATGAAAGAGGGGATCAGACTACGGGATTCACTTCAGGTATTCAATAGAGTGTCTGCAATTTCACGGTAAATTTAGGCTATTGGTTATCGATGAAAAAATTATGTTGTGCTAGTTTTATGATCATTGTCAGCTGGTGCCAAGGCATAAGAAAATATATGCGTTTTGTCTGTCAGCGTAAATGAAGTATTTGGGTTCATTCAAATGTATCTTAGTATTTTTGTATCCCACATTCGAAAGCATAAACAACAACAAAGATAATTTTTCTTTTTTATGAATACGTTACTTTTGCAAACAGAAGGCACTTTGATTTTCCTCTACAGAATTTTATGGGACACCAAGAGGTCAGCTATAACCCGCGGAGAGTGATTTTGCTCAATTAATATTAAAGCGATATTTGTCCTTGAACACCGACTCTCACGCTTAACGTTTTTCTAAAGTAGTAAAGTGAGCTTTTCCTTATCCCCTTCTCGTTTTCTAGGTTAAGTGAAACAATAATTGGACACTCTTGCAGAATATTTAAATTATCGTGTCGAATTCCAACCTTACTTTATCTTAAGTCATATGTTAAAACGAGCTCTAAGAGTGTGCTAATCAAATGATACTTTAATGTGTGGATGTGTAAACAAACAAGCGACTGAGTGTTATAAATCAGTAGTGAAGAATAATCTCATTTCTCCAATATTTTAGCTTTTTTATATAAATTAAATTGAACTGATTTTCATTAGATAAGTAGGTCGACAAGGTAATCCCAATGATTTAACTGGGCGTACACAACAACAGGCCATTACACCTATATCTAACACAAATGCGATTTTATATCTCTGAATATCAATGTGAAGTCAAATCACAAACATTATTATTTAGTCTTGTACGTTATCCTACTGTTAGTTTCAAACAGAAACTTTGTGTTGTTCTACTAAGAGTCAGATGTTGTTGTGGATGCATTATTAAGCTGTTTTTTTTGTTGTTGTTGACAGATCAGCTGACAGAGATCCGGAGAATGACTCTGTCTAAAATCGTGTGTAGAAATACAGGCGTGTCCAAAATACAACCAAAAGCTTTCTTACAAAAATCCAGATCGTAAGTGTTTTAATTTAATCTCTTGTGTTTAAAATTGTTTCCTGTATTACCAATTTGAAAAAGTGTAACGATATAAAAAAAAAAGTGGACAATAATCGGCCGCGCAGCAGTCTGATACCGTTTCTTTAATTGAGATGATTTTTTTTTACCTAAATACAAAATCGGACGAGTTGTATTAGGCCATTTCAAGAAGATAGTTATAAGCTTTTGTTGACACCCCCTTAATGCCACTTTTATTTATTTGTTTAAAAAAAATCCTGAAAACTCTGTTAAATCTTGGCAAACGGAATTTGCTGAAGAAGGAAATAAGTTGGTTGACTACGTCTTCTTGCTAAAACTGTAACAAGAAAGAAGCAATGGATGTTTTACTTTAGTACTGTAGAGTTTTAATACTTCATTATCAATCAAGGAATTGCATAAACCGTCGAATGGTTCTAACAGCTGTATTTGAATTCGTTGTATTCCATGTTATAGTTTAATAGCCAAAGAGTCTTTGAAACGGATTAAACATTGAATTGGAATATTTTTTTGTAATTGTTTGGTTATATCTTCTTTTTGATAACACAGGAATAAACAGAGGAAATGTAGAACTTATCATTACATGGATTTGAGTAAATGGTCTACCTGTAACCCAGGTGGATGGAGTAACTGGGGGTCATGGAGTTCATGCAGAAATGATCTACAATGGCGATATCGGGACTGTACCAACCCACTACCTGAGAGAGGTTGTAGTTGTTCTGGTGACAATCTAGAGGCACGTTCTTGTAAACAATCTTGTAATTACAACTGGTTTACCGGCAGATGTGACTAGCTATGTGTGAATAGACTTTGATAATTGTAGCGTACTACATGTGTGACATGGCGGTGTCGGAAATGTTTTTCCATTAGGTTTGACCCACAATGCTATACATCATTGAGCTAACATGTAGGAGAGCATTTCTGAACAATCGTTTTCTTACAAGGGATGTGTTACTGACAAATTGCTTGGTCCAAGAATCGTTACCTGTCCTGTATTGTATCGTTGCATAAATATAATTTATTTATGAATATATAAAATTGGCTCGCCATTTGTACGTGCTGTAAACTATACATATGCTTTACAAAAATTTCGCTGTTTTATTTTATTGCAAAGATTTTGTTGAGACTGTTTAAGTGATATTTTCACCATGACCCCATTGTGTTGGGCTGATTAGAACGCCACAGAGTTGAGAAACCAATTATAGGCATACCATCAAGATATAAACGTGAATTATTTTGTTTGGTTACTTTGGTGAAGGAATGTCAATTCAAGATACCCTGTTCATTAATAAAACACTGCAAAGAACAGAGTCGTGTATTAGAATGTATAAATATACCGTATGAAAATGCCTTGTTTATGATTTTTGAATCAGAGGTATATGTTAGACAAAGGAATAAATATTGTATGTAACATAAAACAAAATTAAAACAGAAATATATTTACTTTAATTTCTTATTTGTACAAAATCGGACAATTTCACACTGTCCGATAAGCAGATGGTTTCTTTCTATTTATTCGATACATTAGAAAATCGATGTTAGAAATTGAAACAACTGATAAGTATATGTTTGATGACTTTGCAGTGTGATGTATAAACATTTTACATATTTTTTTACAAATCAATACAAAAAAAAAATACAAAAACGTATTAACGCGAATGCATATAGCAGAGTTAGGGAGACCAGGATAATAATGTTGGATCGAGGTGTGCGAATAATGTTAATAGTGCATGGCATAGTTTGGTATTCATATCTCAGAGCATCATCATTACTGGATAATATACCCTGTGCCATCATTTGTGATTTTACCTTTTTGTCCGACTCCAAAGACATCATTGGGAATAGAGGTAAACCAGTTGATTAATTGCTATATTCAAATGAAATTGTTATTTTCGGTAAAAAGGTGTAAAATGCATGTTAGCCTAATTAAACTCAAGATTTTATTCAGTTTTTTGGATGGGGTTTAAATCGTACTTCACTCACTTTGACGACGTGCCAGCCCAATGAGTGAATGAAACCAATCTCGAGTCCGCTGGAATCAAACAAAGACAATACTGGACAATCACCGGACACATAGCAAAGACACCACAAAGAGATCGTCCTTGTGCTGCGGCTTCACTCTGAAAGCACAACGTCAACATAAAGCTCATTCCCAACCATTTGCGCCTTTATTCAGTATACGTTACCTATACGTCAGGTAGCTTATTGTGCCTAGATTTATCATGTAACTCTCACAATCTAGATATGAGCCCTTATGTTACGGTAGAAACCAAACAGAAAGAAAACGATCAGCGATTTTATTTATTTTACAATAAATATTGTAAATAAATAAAATCGCTGATCGTTTTCTTTCTGTTTAGCATGTATTATGACACTTAACACATGGAATTATAATTCAACACTTCCAGGTGACACGGAAATACCTACAAGAAGATATGTTCCCAATAGAATTTGTATTTATTTCTTAAACTATTCGCCTGCTTAATCATATAACCAGAATTAAGACGGCTTTGATCGCACTGGTTCATTGATGATAACCGTGATTACATAAAACAAATAAGAATTGCATATGGATAACAACTTCTTGGTTTATTGGTCACAACGTTTCAATCTCATTCAGAGATCTTTTTCAAGTGGGTGTGAAAACGATCACTCTATAGTTAACTTAAAGGACCTAAAGAACATGATTACATATAGTATACAAGCTCAACCCACAATATGCGACTATAAATACAACGAAGTAGATTGATAAATAAAACAAATGGCCATTCTGATTATCCGTAAATCCAGACTATCTGCATAACTCATATTATAGCGAACAAATTCAATTCAGATCTGTGAAAATTACTCAAATTGACACTAACACACACATATGAAGATAGTAAGGGTTGTTAAACGAAAGGCTTCTGATTTTAACTTCTTGTGAAAATATCTAACTGGCATGATTCTGTGATTGCGCTAAAAGGCGACGGTACAATTGGAAAATGTAACAAATCAGAGGGAAAGTGTTTTAAATTTGTCCCAAAATGTAACAAGTCTCACACAGAATATTGCAATGTATTTTTTGCGCTAAATATAAAACCTCATCGCAAAATATGTAGTTTGTGAGCTAAACACAATCAATAATCGCATGGTGCTTACCGTTTATAACTTTTGAGTGGATAAAAAGACTTAACTATTTGAAATTGAATTTTTCAGACGGTAACTGTCTCCATCATCAGAGAAATTCCAAATTTATATTTAAAAATTTTATACATAAAAGAAACACCCGCACTGTTGTCGAAGTAAATTTAACAAACAATTAACAACACTAGAACAAGTCGTCCGTCATGCAGTCTTAACTTTGCTATAATAATTGACATTACTGGCAACAAACAGACAACGAAGGTTAAAATGTTGACTGAATTAAAGATATACTCGTCGCTTTTTTTGGCTTTGTAGTCCGTGCCCACGTCTTGGGCTATTTAACTTTCGGACTTAGTGCATCTTTCGAAAAGTGTTTATTCGGACTATAGTACACCTTCGGACATGTACATCTTTAGACAACTGCAATGTGTTCGACAGATTTTCTGCTACCTTTTGGATAAACATTGCACAATTATTGCTCAAAATGATTTTATATTTTACGTCAATCTGTTTTCATATTTGCATGTGTCTTTTCTATAGGTTGCGTTAATTTAACACTTTATGTCAGATTTAGCACACACATTCCGTATTTCGCGGTTGTACACGAAGGTCGAGGCAACAAATGTCAAATTGTAATGCCATATTATACAAGTAATGCCGGTATGTGCGAGTTAAGGTCTTTAAAACATGTGTTACGGTGAGTTAAAATGTACACAAATCTTTTTATCCTTTTTATTTAAAGTCAAACATTCAAAGTTAATAATAGTGAAAGAAGGCCATGGACAGGGTGTTGGAGTCTATCACAGTTGACCAGGCTCCGTGCTATGGGATTTGTTTCGGCATACGTTGAGGTGTATGTCAAGTGGTGACTGAAGTATAATGTGCATTACACCGAAATAAATTCGACCCAGAATTTTTCAAAGGTTATCCGACAAATATATTTTGTGTTTTTATACGATTTTCTAAAGTTAGGACAAAAAAGACGAGACGGATTTTTATTTCAAAGGTTATTCTGTGATATAACGTAATTTATTTTGTGTTATAGTATTTAGGTTCTGAGAAATAAACCACCAAAAAAAGCGCAGTATATTTATATGTCGACAACTTAATTCGCAATAAATTTATTATAATAATTTATTTATAAAGTTATTCTCGGATCTTCGCCAAAATTACGTATTTATATTTTCGAGTAAGCTTTCTAATAATATATACATGTAAAATGTTCTGATCTATATTCTGCCTAATACCGGGCTTTGGTAATTTTTTTAATACTTCATAATCAACCATGCGGAATCGGTAAATTATCAGCCAGGACAAACAAAGAGAAGAGTTTATCATATCCTGATTTTCCTTTTTAAATTCATTGATAATTGCGTCAATGTTTGTTTAGACTAAATGTTTGATGCAACTATAGTCTCTAAAAAATTATATATATACAAGCAGTTGAGAAAGTTGAGCTATTGTGTTTGACCTTTACCGTCCCTATCAGGCGTTACATTATCAACTATATGATGGTGTTAAAATTCCTGATTAGAACAGCAGAACTTTTTCGTACTTATTACTCTGTCAAAATTGTCTTCTGATTCAAAATGGACAGCTAAATCTTAAATGTTTAAATCTTTAGATTTTATTTCTTTCAAAACAAAAACTATCTGCATGGGTTGATTCTTTAGCATGTAAAATCGCCCGATAAGTCCACGAGGTAAATCAAAATATTCTCTTTTGAGAAAAACGAAATCAGCAAAAAATTGTTACACTCATTTTTAAAGTATTCTACATAACGGTGTGCTGGTTGTTATAAATTCTTCCTCCCAATTTATTCCTTCCTTAGCACGGTACATGCCCTAAATGTGACCAGGTTCCTCTTGGGTCCCCATTATTTTTAGTGAATGAATAATAATTGTTGTCGCCAAAGAAAATCGTGGTTACAGAATCCAGCTGAAATGCGCCTGTGATTGTATTCGGAGCATCTTCGGCATTTGTCGACAATAAAACATTTTTGGTACAGTCAGTCTTATATTTACATGTTTTCTTCTTGCCGATTTGCGTGACACTGTCACCCATTATGATTACAATGTCAATATTATTAAGATACACAGCAGATACTAAGCCAATGGGCTCTCCCCAGAAATCACTATGTGTTTCCACAGCTTGTGTAGTCCACGGCAAGTCCAAACTGCTCCCAGAGTATGTGGTCACCATGCCATCTGTAAAACAAACCTGATTGCTGTGAACTTCATTTACAATCTTTTTTATAATTGATATGAAAAGGTTTGGAGGTGCATGCGATCAATACTCACGAATGTAATAATATCCTATGCTATCTCATTTATCCCACAATATTTATTACACACTGGATGGTGCTGTGAAACGTGCCGTAAGAATTTCGTGCGATGTCGTACTGGTTATGCACATCTCAGGTATGAATGACCCAGTACATACTTTCATTTAGAGAAGTACATTTTGGCTGCCACTTCCATGGTTCGAACCAATACTACAATAATCGAATGTATCAGCTGATACAACTCTGGAATTTTCTGTATTTTTACTCCTTCAACAATAGACTGCACACATGCAGAACTTGCCTGGAAGTCCTGTTAGACATGAACTGGAGGCATCTCAAACGTTTAAGCATTTTGCCGCTTGTCATTATGAAAACTCGAACTGTTTTAGCGACCCCGATTTATCTATTATTTTTACAACATGTATTATTATTATTACCTTTACATATAAATTTTAAATATGTTCCTTATTAAATACCTTTCACGACGTAAAATTGGCTTTCTGACACATCATTATAAATCGCGTCGACGGGTTCTGAAATGCCTGGGAATAAGGTGCTTAAGCTGAGTGTTCTGATTGGTCCTGATTCGATTTGACCAAGTTCCGTGAACTCCACAATTTCGTCCCCAAATACCAGAAATATTCCGTTATTGTTCGTGAACGCTGCGTCTAGGCTACAGACATTTGGAGTGGTGGTAGGAATTATGGTACCCACTGATTGAATCGAATCTGAAGAAGATGCTGTTGCCGATCGACTGTCTTGTTCAATTGGTGCTGTGGTGACGTTTTTGTAGACCTGCAAATATATATAGTATATAGATAAATCCAAAATGCAACTAATTTCAATTAGTGGTTTTACCAGGCTTTATCTTAAATTCGATGTTTACATGGTCAATTTATTGTTATTGCTTGTACCATTTAATAAGATAACTTTCAATGAAATAAATTTGCCGCCAGTTAAGATTCTTGAGTCACAGGCTTATATTAAACGTACACAACGGCTTTCTGCTGTATACATAACTCAATATGTTATAGAAGACATGGTGAACAGAAGACATCAGCGCCATTATTTTTAAAACAGAAACAATATTTGCCATGCCACATAGAATCCTACCTCTTGTGTCACTCGAGATCCGTAAACAGACCATCCAGTTTTCAATAATAGAGGTATACTATCTACAGAGCCAGGCAATTTGACTGCTTCGCACTGAGCGATATTCGTATCCGTTGTATGGTGAAAATTTATGCCATTACATTCCTGTGTAGTTAGACACAAACTTACACAATGGAATACACTCCTAGCCCATTGAACAGAAATAACATCTCCCTTAAAAACCGAATCCTTTGCAAAACGATAAAATTCCCCTTCAAGAATTGAGTTAGATTGTTGGCTTGTGATTCTAATAAAAACGCTGCCAACAATTATGATACTAAGGCTGGTATATATTGCAAACAACATTTCCCAGAAAGCAGATAAGCCCAGTGCTCTTTTCAATGTCGATCTCAATCGTATATCCAGTGAGCCACAAAGACCTTTAGTTCGAAAATGAACAACATATTTTTTTTCAACCATGCGCACACTGCGCTAGCAACAACACGCCAAAATTCCATCAAGACTGATTCACTCGTGTAAAAAAACAAAATCCCAATGAACTACGACTACAGAGGGTATGACCGGAAGGCAAGGTTGTATTAAGGAAGATTAAGGGAGGATCAAGTATCAAGGATATTAGATTCATGGCTGGAGCCCTGCACTGACCAATCTTTAATGGAATAGCAATTTGCTAATGATTAGGGTTACATGTTATCTTCCTTAAAACAAGTTATAGCATGTGAAAATCTCTCATTATATTTATTTTCTGAGTGTTTGTGTTGTTGTGCTGATAAATCAGTGGAGTGCTATATAGAATATGTTTAGGAGTGTTATCTGCGAGGAAATGAAACTGCCCATGCTTTGCTCTGTGTTAAACACCAAGTTGGTACTTGTAAGACGGAGAGACTCTTCTCAATTGACCATTAATGCCATGGGTGTGATTCCGCCTTTCGGCAAAAGCTAAAAATGGAGAGTTGTGCCGTGACTGCGGAGCTCGTTTGTGTTTTGTTGCTGTACAAGTTTTCCACCCAATACTGAAAAGGAATGATTTCTTATAAATAAAATGCAGTTGAGTACGGCGCAACATACCAACCCATAACCCACCAATCACAACTAGTACTTTGCTTCGTTATAAAACCCTTGACAATTGCTTCCTCTCCATCTTCATCTTCTCTACCAGCTGTCTAATTGCAGGAGGATTTGAAAGGTTTCCTGAATTTCAACTTAATGTATAACCACATCTTGACATACATACGGAGGACTGTGTCGTTGGTATTTATAATTATAAAATCAAACATTTTTTTTTCGTCTTTTACCTCGAGTCAATGTTACAAATGCCATCAAACCTAGAAGCAACATGTTTATTTAATTGGTTTCACTCATAAACAAATGTCAATTAAAATCATTGGAATCAAGGTATGTTATATTCGAATTTGTGGGACTCGAAATACCATTCGATTCTTTAAAATTTTAAAAATCTTCAAATATGAGCTAAAACCAGGAGGTATTTGAGTAGCTGAAAAGGATACCAATTTGAGCATGCACTTCTCACAACGAACTGGGAATCTGCGTGAGTCGTTGATGTGTTCAGTAGAGATAATATAGGTGCATGGTTAAATACGAGCAAGCTCATACCAAGAGGTAACATATTAAAACCGGCTGATATAGAAAGTTTGTCCTACCTATACCATGGAATCAAGAATGGCAGACATTTTGAGTATCGGATAACCAATAGACACCAATCCCAAACGAGGTCAAAAACTTTTTGGACAAAAAAAACCCCAAAACTATTGCAAGTGTTCCTTATGGCAGAATGCTCTGCATTTAGAGTTGTAAGACAGTTTGTATGTAAATACACATAAACCACCATAAAGCGTTATGAACCACCAAAAGTATTTATGCATAGAACATTCAGCAGTAATGTGTCGAGGGAGAGGAGATTGGCCTGAAAGTTGATTGAGAGGTTTGTTGATTGCTGATATTTTAAAAAATATAATACCCAGTGAGATATTACATCAGCTGTAGCTAAAAATGAAGACTATATTTATTTTATACAATGTCGATAGCCCAAAACGCCCCTCTTTCTTTTAAGGTATCACGGTATATCCTCATTCTTTTCAGACACTTTTTCAAAACAGAAGGAGTTTTTTAGTGGTTGTGGACCTAAAGTATATGGATCAGTCGTGCAGGCGGTTCACGTATTATCATCTTGAGCATACGCAAGATACAAACTGTAGACCATCAAGTAAAGTGGTCGTTTGTAGAAGAAGCTAATACAGGTATGCGTATAGATTGGTTGCGTGTAGTGTTTTTGTATGATAAATATTCCTGAGTACATGTGCATTGAGCTTTTGTCGTTGTTGATGTCTTGGTGTATAGTACATTTGGACCTTCCGGGTCGAACCAGCTTTCTATTACGTTGATCTTACTGTATAAATAACACAACGAACGCTTAAAACAGGAAGCATCTTCTAAAAGGCGACAGGTGTTCGTGACTGTAAATATCTTCGTCTAATCTGAAGAAGTCGTGGTAAAAGCTGTGGTAGATATTATGTTCAATCAATTGAAAGTTGTGCAGAAGGTCATTTCATCCGGATAGAGGAATCAGTCAGCTTGATTTACTCACTACCATGAAAGAAACAGCATCTGCAGTTGCATGTTCAGTTCTTCCAATAACAGTTTAAGGTGAATTGTACTTAGGCAGACGTCTTCGATAACAGTAGACAGGGGTCTATACAAGGAACTTACAGGAGTTGAGTCCAATCACGTCTCAGTTGTGAGGTGAAGATTTCTATAAAGGGTGCTTTAATCCCGTTTATTAAACTACTTACAGATCCAATCAATTGATTTTCATTCCATCATGATATGGGTCGAGGTAAAGAAAGAAGTAATTCACCTCAGCATGAAAGAAAACTGGATTGCTTAAACGAGAAGTAGCCGCGGACGGAGATGCCGGGTGTTGGTATGCGGGTCATTTCTCAACCATAACAATATGTCGTCAAACTTCATCTACCTGGACGTGTTGTTTCTCATATTGACAAGTCTTAAATCCTGTGACCTGCTTCAACCAAATACCAAAATTGAAAACAAATTTAACAAGTTAAAAGAAAGCTTAGTTTTAGACGGAGAGATATTAACAAAAATATCTGTTCGAAGCTCTGTTGAGTGTGGATTGCAGTGTATCGAGTTCATTGGATGTGATGGAATAAACTATGAAGCCAAAACTAACACTGGAAAATTGAAAACTTCATGTGAATTAATTCGAAAATCAGATGGGAGTGTTTACAAGCTTGGTACTATGGGTAGACAAGGGTGGATGTCTTACGTTATCACACAGGTATGTGAATTAGAGATCTGAACTTGTTTAATTATGATTGAACTTCATCCTCAGGTATATTTACGTCATACGACAAAGTTTAACTGCTCCGCATGAGAATCCAAAAGGTCATAATTACATATATTGCCATATTTAAATTGGCATTGGCATTAAACACATCGTTTTTTGTGTCAGTGTACCTGCGTGCTTTTTGACTTATTTTAATCAAATGAAGTCCTCCATTATGTTAAATTTCTGTTAAGGTTTGCTTTACTTCGTGCTTCTTTTGTCCAAAATTTTGTGGAAATTAAAAAAAAAAAGTTTTCTTTTAACATACTTTGAAGAAATGACTCAACGGACTGAAAATACCTCAGTCAGTTACAAAGCATATCAAGTTTCCAAGACTAGACTATAACCCGCTTTTAATATTATATAGTGATCAACTAATTACAGGAAATAGTCGAACTTAAGCTTACAGTCTTGCTAACATAAGTAGACGTTTATAAGGATTTCAGGATTTAGTCAGACATTGGTCGCAAACACCTCCTGATGCACTCAATCAAGACGATTAATCAAGATAATAAAAAAAATACCTAGGCAACAGCTCTTTGGTGTCTGTGATAGAACCCGTAAGTCAACGGCTTATTGGTATCTGAGAAAACTGAAGGCGACAACTCTTCTTAATTTTACTACTCTTCATTCAACGACTTTTGGGTGTCTGTTTCATAACTTTGAAGGCAACGGCTTTTTGGTGTACGTAATAGAACACTAAAGACAACGACTCTTTGATATTATTTTTACTACCCTTCAGTCAACGACTTTTTAATGTCTGTTTTAGAACTCTGAAGGCAACGGCTCATTGGTGTCTCTTTTAGACCACTAAAGACAATGTCTTTTCAGTGCCTGTTAGTTTTCTGCTGTCAGCGGTTCTTCGGTGTCTGTTTTAGATCTGATGTCAAGAGATCTTCGGTGTCTGTTTTAGATCTGATGTCAAGAGATCTTCGGTGTCTGTTTTAGATCTGATGTCAAGGGATCTTTGGTGTCTGTTTTTGATCTGATGTCAAGGGATCTTTGGTGTCTGTTTTAGATCTGATGTCAAGGGATCTTCGGTGTCTGTTTAAGATCTGATGTCAAGGGATCTTTGGTGTCTGTTTTAGATCTGATGTCAAGGGATCTTTGGTGTCTGTTTTAGATCTGATGTCAAGGGATCTTCGGTGTCTGTTTTAGATCTGATGTCAAGGGATCTTTGGTGTCTGTTTTAGATCTGATGTCAAGGGATCTTTGGTGTCTGTTTTAGATCTG
>JAQQZZ010110927.1:0-15439 GCA_030265115.1 Mopalia vespertina | reverse complement strand
CATTAACCCCCCCCCCCCCCCCCCCCCATCCCTCCTAAAAAAAACCACATCAAACAAACAAAACAACAAAACAAACAAACCCAACTTAATTTTACATCAGCTTACATGTTCTTGTATTGCAACATAAGCTTTCATATTTCTAATGTCACTTAGTTTTTGTGTGAAACACAATCTGCCGAAAAATCACAACGGGGAATCTCTCGTTGGCAGAAGATGCTAATAGAACGGCAATGACTTCTTATAGATACCAATGTCGGTACTTCCACAGATTCTTTGTAACTGTGTGTTTTTGTGGGGCATAAAACTCGAGGCATTTATCAGATTTTCCATTTCTCAATTTTGATAGCAGTCAACACCTTAACTTGATTAAATTATTAAATTAATCTTTCCCCCAGAAGAATTCGGGCCTCCGTGACAGAGTGTTCTAGGGTTTACGCTCTAGAGAGTGTATGCTTCTGGTCCACATATTCCCCTCACCTCTGGGGTCGCGGGTTTTCTGGGTAAATGTACTACCCAGTTTTCCTCCCACTGGAGAATCATCTGTAATTGGGACTTAATCATGTTGGTCTATCATCGAATAAATAAATAAATAAATAAATAGATTGTGCCTTTAGACGATGAGCTGACTTCGCTTCAAAATCCAGATAAGGGTGTGTATCATCAAAAGTTACCGGGATGTGCTAATCGGAAATCTACTCTACACGTTGTTGGCTGAATGAGTTGTTTTAATAGATTCTGTAGTGAAAGCTCCTCAGTAAATAAAAGGTTTACATTTCTTGATAGGAGGAGAGACGGTGATTCAATAAAATAAATTAATTTTCAAGCTTGTCGGTCATGAAACGTTTTCTTAGGGAAAGAAAAGGCAAGAATTTGTAGACATTTGTGTAAATGTTACAGCTGTTCCGTGTCGAGATGACCCCACTTAAGACTCGCAAGATTTAGTGTCCCTCGAGTAGCCTCTTTGTGGTATTAAACAGCTGGTGGTAATGTTGATGGAAAGCCACTCGAGTGCTGTTTGTAGATGGTGGTTAAGCCAATGCTCTTCTGGAGACTCCACCATACTGTTACACGTTCCATATGCATTTGCACAAGACAGAAAACACATACGACACTTAATAGAGGTATGACACCTGTATAAATCCCAAAAGAAATTTTTTATCGGCTGGCTGCTATCCTTGATATTCTGGCTACGTCAGTTTTTGATTTAATCCTATTTTTCGGTGGTGCATAGATCGTCGATAGTTTTGAAAGATTGCTTAATAATATGAAAGAATTCTAAACTTTAGCTTTGCATTATTTGTTTCTAAACAAAAACATCAAATTTGTAACAAAGGTTAGTCCAAACGGCCCAAACTTCTTACGAGTTTATTCGATTATTATACAGGTTTAAACTGTATATTGAATATCACGTATTCATCTACGGATTGGCACCGTGGGAAAATGTGGAGGTTGGCAGCGAGATCTAGCGACTGACGTGTAATATAAGCCAAAAAAAGTTATTGCAGGAATAAGCTATTGTGTTTTTCTCATGAAACAGTTGTACAAAAGACGAGTAAGGTACATTGTAATACAGTGATATTATAATACAATATAGTCATAAGCATTACATGTATGTAGTATATATCATAATGCATGGCACTGTGTGGAAGTATGTCGAGGTAAGTGGTGTTTTTAAGGTTATATTTTAGAGTGACACCACTGGGAAAAGGATTACTAAAATGATCATATCAGTTCGAACCCGCCAATTTTTATCCGGACCTGATCCATTAGTGGTTCCGATATAGTTGCTGTTTTTATTTATTTATTTATTTATCCCATGTTAGATCAACAGGATTAAATCCCAATTACAGATCATTGACCATCATTATTGTGGGAGGAAAACTGGGTAGTAAATTGTTGCCCAGAAAATTCACGACCTTCCGCTGGTATATCGATGATAAGTTCATTTAGATGTTGTGTTTAAAATTCTCTCTTTATTGCCGTTGTTGCTCTTACAAATCACAGCAGCCTATATACACACCAACTTCTTTTCCTCCAAAGCTCGTAATCGCTTTTCTAGATTTCCAGACGAGATATAACTATTTTTAATGATTAAGCCGGCTTAAAAATTATTTTAAAAAAAAGCTGGTTAGGAGTGTTTTGACAGGAGAATAACATCTTTACGGAGGATAGTCCTGTCAATCGATACTTAGCTTAACAGACCTGTCACTTCACTTTATTTACATTGACGCAATTTTCTATGAATGTAGTTTGTGGACAGAGAGTAGAATATTGATCTGTTTTTACCATTTATTAATCAGAGATAAGCCTTTTTTGAAACTGGCTTATTTCTCACTGTATTCATCGGCTTGTGAACGGGTTAACTGGGCGCGGACGTAGCTGAAGCCCTTTGTAAATATGTGCGGGTATCAGCTGACAATGTTCACCAGAACTCATCGATATATGAAATGGGTGAACGATACACACACACACACCCTCTATTGATTCCAGTGCACTGCTTCTGTTTACAAGGACTTCTAAAAAAAATACTAACAGCACAGGCCTATAAAAGATCATCGTATCAATGCCACAATGACTTCTCCGTTTACCAACGAAAGGGACACTTATCTACTTTAACCAGTTGCGTGTTGTCGCTTCCTATAAAGTGGATCAATATTGTCAGCTTTGTAGTGATATATACTTGATTTGCCTACACAACCTCTAAGTTCAGAGAATAGTTAAACAATTAAATTCCAGAAGGGAATTTCGAGTACAATATGTTGTATCCTGTCGACTATAGATTTCTGACTCATGGACATCTCTCTATGTTCAGATATTTATAGCATCAACCAAGAAGGAATTAAATTTGCGGAACATTTTTAAACTCGTTATTCCATATGTAAAGTATTTGCAATATGAGGCAGATTTTCATAATTGTATGCGATCCTCTCGAAAACGGTTTGTTCGTCTTTGACCATAGTGATACGATGAACCAACCCATTAAAATCAACCTTTCCTATATAGCTTGGCCGCTATCAACCTTTTAACGTTATATAATGCTAACAATTACAGTTAAACTGTAAATAAATTAGCTAATTGTGATTCATGGCAATATTTGTGAGCAAAGTTTCAGAAATCATTATTCGGTTACAGATCGGGGCATGCCATTAGGTTCATTACATATTTCCAACCAGACGATATGGCGTCAAAAGTTCGTGTGCACATTTCGCAGCATTTGCTATGGTATTACGATTTGTATGGACATTTCGTAACATATGATGAGATTCACGTGCACATTTCGTAGAATACGATACGGTATTGCGATATGTATATACATTTCGTAGCAGATGATACAGTTCGTGTGCACATTTCGTAGCAGATGATATAAGGTTCGTGTGCATATTTCGTAACATATGATATTATATAACGATAGGTAAAGACATTTCGTAGCAGATGAAAAGATTCGTGTGCACATTTCGTAGCAAGTGATAAGGCTCGTGTGCACATTTCGTAGCAAGTGATAAGGTTCGCGTGCACATGTCTTAGGGTATGATGTGGTACGAATGCTGGCAGCTGCACGCATAAATTATTCAAGGTCGTTTAATGGTAAATTAAGGTTTGCACCTTTTCAAGCTGATAATTGTGAAAATAGTTTATTTACGTCTATTAAAGTTTTTTCTCATCCTTGCTATCGATATTTCAACTCACAAATAATGGCCATCCTTTGGTAAAATCCCAAGTTCATTGATCGATGAATGTACCCAGGAACCCCTTGCATTTTAAGCCTCTGGCGACATGCTCTACTTTGAAAATGTAAGCAGTTTAAGAAGTTGACAGCGTTAAAGTGGGCTACATAAAATATTGCTGATCACAGGCCTCGGTAAGGCGTTTATCATGAGGAATACGCCACAAATACCCCAAACAAATGAGGGTCTTAAGACATAAAGCTATCTGGGAGATTGACATATGAAGACACACAAACTACACTTCAGACCGCGTGGACTGTAGGAAAATGGGGTGCGCTTAATCTCAACTATAGCCGGAATAGATTTTGTAAAGGGGCAATTCGGAGAGAGAGTTAAATTGATGGGTTTAAGTTTCTCTCAGAACAATTGGCCTTTTATTGATTACACAAGGAAGGTAAAAAGTATTTGAACAATTGAAAAGTTTGGTGGAATTGTAGAGTGCGTAAAGCACACTAACTGATTACAACCGAAACAAAATAGATTGTTTTTGGATTTTTTTCCCCCTTTCTTCTAGAGCGTAGACACTCGTTAATCAGTCTATATATAAGACTACAAGTTGAAGTTTATAATATGTGTGGCTAAAGGGATTATGTATCAAACGTATTCAAACTGTCGTTACTTGGCAAAGAGAAAAGACTAATTCTCCAACGTAGCAAAACAGTTCACATTTCATGGTTACGTTATTTAGGGTTTGGCCATATTGTGTTAGAAAATCGTCGTCATATATATTATCTTCGACATGGCGCATCAATCAATCAATCAATCAATCAATCAATCAATCAATCAATCAATCAATCAATTTCAGTTGATTAAAAATATTATTAGTGAGCACGTTTCATCAGACACCAGTAGTAAGGAAAATTTGGTATATATTTACTAGGTTTTAAGATGAACGTTTAGAGTATCTTGTTAGCAGTAGGTCTGTATCGATAAGACATGAATATCTATTACAATCTAATATGTCTAGACTGTACTAGCTCATTAAATAATCTATTAATTTATTAATGGGTTTTTTTTAAATGGTAAATTGGAATTCTGACAAATGTAAAACCATAATAATTGTTTTACTAGAATTTATTGTTGACTGATTGCCAATGCCGTAAGTGTGTTTACTGGACACGTTCATAAAAAATAGAACAATAACAGCGTAAAAGACAAAGGCAACTGCTGAATTATTTCGTATGAATTTATCGGTGAATAAAAAGGCTGCATGCTGACAAAAGAAATAATAAAATCTGTATCGTAGTCATTAACTGATTAAATCTAATATGTGTTTATCGATATTGCCTTGTGATCCATACAAATCTAATTAGTAATGAGAAGTTACATCCCTTCGATGCATTTTCGTGAAACAAAATGATTTTATTTTTCACGAACCTTGTTGCAATGTAAGAGTATATCGTTTTGAAGAATCGTTAATGAAGCTGGGCGATACACACAGAACTACATGAAGTAGCCAGGCCCGCGGTTTACCAGGCCTTTAATCCGTCATCAATGATAGCTTTACCTTGTCTCGAATATATTAGGTGAACGAGTTGGGCAATTAGTCGCCTCGGTGAAGAATAACATGTTATCCTGCAGTAAATTGATTGGATTGTCATCAACGCTCTATTTTTTCTGTCTCACCTGAATAGGGCCTCCTTTTATTGATCGCCCGTCAGTGCGCTGACACATGCATAGAGTGTGTGTGGGAGTGTTTACAGCGCCTCTTAAGCTACACAACCCGACAAATTGTATGGCCACCATTTCTTTGTATATATGGTTGAACCATACCGCATTGCAAAACTCCAAACTCAATGATTGTATCAAAAAATGAGACAATGATTGACCCGTGTTAAGTAATGTAATAGGCCTGTTTTTGACATATCATAGTGAAATATTTGACGGTGCGAAGTGCGGACCATCCAAAATTTTGTTGCATCCAGGACTCCAGATCGTCCATGTACTATATCCCAGATAAGGCTTAATCAAGAAAACGAAGAATTCGAGATATCTCTAGTTATTTACGAATATCGCTAAATATAACGAATTGTTATTTGAAGATATCAGTAGTTCGTTATGTTAAGATGAATATATAGGCTCTAAGCGGCATATAATTTCCAGAGATTTATCACATCGGCCAAAGATTACAACCATCTATTCATATCAGCAAATTTTTCTCTCCTCATTTATTCAAAATATTCATCCCACTTTAGGCCTACTAACTTTGCCATATTTACTGAGGTGAATCCAAGTCCTGCAGTAGATAAACCAGCACCTAATTCTGATCAAAATAACATCTCACCATCAATCAATAATAAACCTTAATAGACTTGAATGTTTCTGGAAAAAACGATATAAAAGTCTTCTTTGAAACAAACCTATATAATGCCGGTAAAATCTTAGGTTGATCCACGGTCGCCTGGCTTGTAAACGTTTGATAGTACATAAAATACGTTATTGACAAAATAACTGTTGGCTTTTTTTCTCCCTTAGTTATAAAATATAGGCCTATGTGACACATACATTCGAGAAAAATAAACAGTACCGTACCGGTAATTGAAATAATTTTTTTTTTACAAAAAGATGGATTTTGCCTTACCTATACGGCCTATGTAATATAGAATTTCTGGATAACAACTTCTTGTTTTGTGATAGAACACAACGTTTCGATACATACATGTATGCCTGTATCGTCATCAGGTGTAAATTGATACAGGCATAGGCCTATGTATCGAAACCTTGTGTTCTATCACAAAATAAGAGTGGTTATCCAGAAATTCTATAATTATGTTACCCCACTTCTAAATGTCGTTCAAAACTTATAGTCCTATATAGTTACTACGTATACGTAGGGACAATTTTATTGCTTATTTTTCTCGAATGTAGGTAGACCAATGTGTCACACACTTTATAAATAAGAAAAATTAAAGAAACAGTTATTTTGGCAAAAACGTATTTTATTTACTATCAAACATTTATAAGCCAGGCGACCGTGCATGGGTTGATGATTTAATTCGTGCTCCATTTTAGGGTAAATGTATCTGATGCCGGTTCAAACAGAACATTATACAATTTGAATGTTCTTGTTTATGTTCACTCATAAATGTTTGAATCTTTGCAAATCTTAGCGGGCCAGAAGATATTTTGATGACTCTGATCCCCTTTCTTGTTTTGTTCTAGGTCTACGCCTATATAGCTAAAACATTTGATCATGCATCATGGTGTGATCGATTGTTTTTTTTCAACAGAAAGTTAATTATTTTGTATAATATATGACTTGGTAGCACTGATGTCTTCAGCTGATGTCTTCGGGTTTGCCTAAGCTGAGTGTGCCTCTCTTGTTGTACTTAGAACTCCGTGGCCCTCGGTGGCCCCTGGACTCCCGCCTACGTACATGAATGCTGGGAAGCAATCATATTAAAATCCGAAACGGATGATCTATCGGATGGATTCCCAGTATGAATCTAATTTCGAAATCTCACACAAACCTAAACACAGTTGTTAAACTGCGGTAGGAATCTGCATGTTGTGGCAAGCGAAGTTTGTTCACGCGCGCAGTTGCAAAAAAATTGCTGCATTTTGTTGACGGCGATTTTGCTGAGCTGTACAATCTACAGTTGAGCAGTTCATACTATTGAAAAAGATTATAGTTTTCAATATAAAGTATCTGAAGTTTGTCGTGGGGTAACTAGCAACTACGAAGATTGGGGTTTTTTTCTAGCAAATTTTCAGTTAAATAAAGTCTCGAAAACTGACCACCGTATAATCCACACGTAGTTATAGGCCTAATATATTTGCAACTGTTTTTTAATAGTCATAAATATGTACATAGTCAAGTTTAAACGTGATTCTGACAATTCCGACAATATACACTATCTTGTAACGGCTGTTCAATGTCAGTAATGACGACTTAAAAAAATCATAAAATACAACCATAATGAAAACCGCATACGTGATTTGGTCATGTTCATATTAAAAAGTACAGGTGGAACAGAGAACGGAATAAATTTCATTTGCAATAATATTAACGCACCTTGGTTAATTCATTTATTGTCTTTTAAGTGTAGCTGTTAGATTTTAAACTATTCCAAATACTACGGCCAAAAACCGAAGAAATAAATGACCACTGTGCACCTCGGTAAAGTCAGTTCCTGTTCGACTTAAATAGCACCTCCTAGCAAATTAAATGTCACCCACAGTGGCTTCTGAGAACCCTGTTGACAATTGTCTACTGTCTAGGGTGAGTGAAAAAGTTGAAAGGAAAGCTCTCTTTATAAGTGTCTTAACTCGGCTATACAGTATAAGTCTATTGTTCTCACATATATCTTAGAAATCACACAAACAACGTTTTTAATGAGACTTTATAACTTTGTTTCCAGGTCCAAATATTTGACCAGATTGTGTTTGAGAGTATCAAGTCGCCGGGTCATTATTTCCACGCCAGCCAGCCATGGAGGATTGATCACTTTACCTTTGGGTAACTAAATTCTACTTATATTTTATTATTCTCTCTTTTGTTTTACACAAAGTTTTTTTGCATAAGTATATCTTTTTTATCCTGGAAAAAAATAAATATCCTGTGTTGATATCATAAGTCATATTTATACTAAAAGAACTATTTTCAGCTACATTTCACCAAGAGTCTTAAATATTACTACTGCATTTATATCGATACTTGTTTACTGTTCATTTAAAGCAGAAATTGAACCTATTAATTTGTATTCATTGAATTTAATTCCACTTGTAAAGGAATGGATAATGTTACTAATAGTAGTTAGTTGTTTAACTGTATTACCTTGTTTTTAATATTGATTATTTATTTTCAAGACACACGGGTGGAGTGTAAGTTCAAAGTCATGTGTAATTTGACTGTGTGAAATCAGCTAATTGACGTATAAGTATGGTATCAACAGCTCAGAATAATATGGAATTAAAACACAAGTCTATTCACATTGTTGTTGTTGAGGCTGTTAATACTTTACTTTGATACATGGATTAGGAAAGGCATTAACTTAACAGTATCCCGCTTTATCACAACATTGCTTAAAATGTATGCATCGAAATGAAGAGTCTAAGGTTTGAATCAAGAACAGGAAACTTACTTATTGATGACGTTATCCTAAAATATATATTTATAAATGAGCATCAATGGTAAAAATGAAAAGTAAAATTCCTGAACTGAGACGTCAAATTTCAAGTCCAGTTTTGCCAGTCATTGCTTTTCCAGCCATGTGGGCCTACCCGGCCTAGTGTTGCTCAGCTTATTGGTCCGTCCAAGTTTGCCCAAAAGGCTGGATCAACCCCGGATAGGTTCAACAGTTGGCAGGGAAGTCTCTCATAGTATGTTAGAAAAGTTTATCCGTTAAGCAATTTCCCTGTTCTTCCTGTATTCAGACTTCAGGAGAGCTTTTAGTGTCACAATAACTGGCCAATGAAGAAGAAGTATGATAGTGATTGCCAAATAATTTCATATTTCTGATTGATAGTCCAGGGGTGGAAATATATATACATTTGCAGGACATTTCCGGTAAAAAATTGAGATTTTCCTGCAAAGTTTCCTAGAATTTAACATTGTGTTAAATAGCCTGCAGGACAAAAATTGGTCAAAATATTTTAAACATTTCCACCCCTGTAATCGGTGATAAAAATAACTACAAACTACACTGGTTTGATATTCCTGTTCATTCACAGCTTGAATATCTTCACGATAAAAAATAAGTGTCAAGTGTTATGTCCGATGTTAGAATTACCACATAGAAGAACATATCAAAGGGAGGTGACTGTTGCAAAGGAAGAGGAAAATTTCAGATTAACTGTTTTGGTTTATTGTCAAACCAGCCTCAGGATTAAATCCTATGCAAAAACAAAATTGAGTCAAAATGAAGTTTTCCTAGATTTTCATGTAGATGTAAGTGCATTTGGCAAGTCACCTCACTTTATTATAATGACAAATTGGTTTGTGTTTTCTCACATACAGACAGAAATCATAATCATACCACATAAAATATTACATATCAGTGTCACATATATTCATTCCATTGTTGCCTCCATTGTTCAAAAATGATTTGCTTAATAAAACGAAAACAACACATTCATTGAATCATTTATTCATGATTGACATTATCCCACTGCAAGTCCATCTGTTTTCACCTTGTCTGACACTGGTATTGATTGTGACTAACTGAATAAAAAATCACATTTTGTACATGCCTACTAGATGACAAGAAAAGATGCAATCAAACATTTGATCATCTCATGAAAGACTGCTTCTTTTTAATCACATATATCAAACTTACATCACCACAAGGTATCCATTGAGTACTGCGGCTGACAATATATGTGTAGTTTAGAAGCAGTTTTAATCCTTATAATAATAAAGGTATGCCTGGGGGCTGTTATATTGAACAGTACAGCTTTGCATTTTTTCTCAAATTTAAAGAAATTTTACAGTTTTTACTTCAGAAGCTATAAAAATTTTTTTTATATATTTTATTGTTCATTTTTATTTGTACTATAATGTATGTAGCATTACTTCTTAAGTAAATACTAAATTCATTTATTACTGTGAAGAATATATACTGTTAAACTTTTATGATATGACTCCAATAAACTCCTTTTTTCTGAGTAATTTTGTAATTAGTTGCTAGCATGTGTTCTGACAATCATAAAAATGGGTTATTCTTTCAAAAAAAAAAAAATTGTTTGTAAGAATGTTCTCCTTCTTGACAATCTTTGTCATTGAGGAGCCCAGTCTTGGTTTAGACGTATATAGTGCTCCTGAATTTACAGGGCTGGCTATAAATGTCCTTGGAATCTGACTGTTATGTTAATATATTCACAGGTCAGAGGTGAATTTGGGTGTGGACAGGTCAGGGTTCAGTCTGGTCAGGTTCTCTAAAGATCAACCAGAGTGGGATCATTATGTCAAGGTCAGTTTAGAATCCCTCACGGTCAATCTCTTCTCACAGGTTGGAAGTTCCTTTTGCTCTGGGTGCTCTCCGAGATAAGGGGTAACACACCAAAAGGCTGAAATAACCATAAGTATGATGTAAAACCTAATCTATCACACAAACAGACATTGGGTGTTCTTTGTCCAGTTATTATGGAACTGAGACCTAAGACTAAGAGGTAGCCAAATCAAGAGATTTTTTCATGAACTGTTTCTACCTAGTCTCTGGAAAAGAAGGTATTTAGAGCTAAGTTTAAATCTGTAATGTCAAATGATAGTAAAAATGTACATATAATTTGATGACATCCTGGACTTAAATGCAGGTAATATCATATATGTGCTTATTTATCCTGTCTCATTGACTTGAATTTTATTTAAGGGATAAGTATTGAATTCTTTATTATGATACTACAGGTGGTTGCAGGGGGCTTCATGTTATCAAGAGGCTTACATATGAGTGAAATAAACTCAAGTACAGGGTAAAACCCAATCAATCAGATAATTGTTTTATCAAGATTTTCCCATTTAGATTTATGATAAAATAAGTACAAACTGATAGCTTGGGGTTTTAACCCTTTATCAACTAGGGCGCCTTTGATTCAATGTGAAACTCAAAATGCAGGCGGTCCTCGGATGTCAAAAGTATCGCCTTTATGGCATTTTTAGTAACGTCACAATGGGTAAATGTGTGTGTCGTCATAGGGACTCCTTGTAGTGGCTTCTCTCTTACAGGCTGGTGGTTGGAGGGAGCTTCATATTGCCCTGGTGCTCTCAGAGCTAAAGGGGAACAGGAAGCCGATCTGTTTGTGGTGTCTATATTGCATCCTGTTATTGTCCTGTATTTGTCCTTTCCTGTCTTTGTTTTTTTCCAGTGGTGTTAAGGGTGGTTTCCTTCACCCATTGGGTGGCACGTTGTCATGTAAGTGAAATACCCTTGAGTACGACATTAAACCCCAATCAAACAAACAAACAAATCTCTCTTACAGGGTGGATCTGTTATTCGGATGTTCCATAAAGAACTGGAAGCATATCTGGTTGCTGAGGGTTTATTTGACGAGGAAGTTACTGAAGATGGTAAGAAAATAGAGAGATTTTATTATCTATGCTTAATTGCAAAAGCAATATTTGTGCTTATTGTCAGATCTCACAGCCTTTGTTTTTGTAACACGAAAAAAACAGTATATTTTTAATACAACGGTTGCGGTTACAAGCTCTTTTTATCATTTTCACATCGTTTAAAATACACAAGAAACATATTAAAAATATCGTGTGGCTTTGTTAGCTTGGTCTTTTTTGTTGCTTTTGTTGATTGGTTTTGTTTGGTCACATTGGTTGTGTTAAACGAAAGACAAAAATGAAGGTAGTGAACACAGATAACTTGATTATGGATCCTGAATACTTTGTAGTCAGTAAAGCTTTGTAGTGCTTTAGTGTTTGATGTATATTTTTATATGTCCGTGTAGATTTGATAAATAATGTTAAAACTTAATTGACTTATAGAGAAATTGGTCAGCGATGGTAATTTTCCACGTAAGTACATGTAGATGGGAATAACTTGTCATATTCTGTGTCTTGTTGGACCGGTCAATGTTTTGTGTTGTATATTTGTTTGTTCAGGATTTGATGACAGACAAAATCGTAAGTATTTGGCTGTTCAAAAGGCTGATGCTCTAGTCCTGCAGTACTCCTAAAAGTAAATTTCATATCCAGCATTACCTGGATTTTTGTAGCCAAAATTAATCCTATTCAATCATCAGTCAGCCTTCAAATTTAAAATTTAATTTTTTCCAAAATAAAGAAATGCATTATTTTGATCTTAACTTCTTTTAACTTATTTATTTTACGGTTAATAACAGATTATTTGTAGCATTTGCATCAGCCTTATGAATCAGAATGTGTTTCCATATATAACAACAGTCCATTAACCTCAATACTAACAAGCTTATAACCTTCCCTTTTAGAGAATGTTCTTATATTGTACAGTCTGGGCTCTGTTCTATACTTGGCTACAAATTATTCAAAGTATCACTGAGCAGAAATACACAACCATATAGTTAGCCAAATGTACTAGCAGATGGTTGTTTGTGTAATGTTAAGCTAGATGGTTTTGTTTGGCACCTACTTTCACATGGGCTGACTAGGGACCAGCTGCTCAAAAGACAATCAGCCACCAGGCCTGTGCTGTAATCTTTTCTGGCATAACCTTAAAATCGGTCCTCTAAAATTTTGTGAGGTAACCTAAGATTAAATCCTCCTAAACTAAGTTTGCATAACCATGGGGAAACCCCGTTCTGACCATTCTCCCCAACAGCACAGGCCTGAGCCACTAACACCAGATTTACATGTAATTGATTATACCGGGTTAGAGATAGACCTTCAACATGGCGTGATGTCATCCTTGGAACAATGTCTGTACAGTTCACACTCGATGAGCTTTACTTCTGCAGACGACATGTATATGAACAGTCCAAATAAAACACTTGTTTTGGTACGTGAGACTTCACATTGTTCATATTGGATGAGCTTCACACCTGCAGACGACATGTAGATGAACAGCCCAAAGAAAAATAATTCTTTGTATGGAAAACATGTAAAGAATGCAAAAAACGTGTTCCGATTCCTGATTTTCTTCAGAATGGGTAGGCATTTTTGCATAAGAGGTCCCAATAAGTTCTCTATGTGGAAGAAGCCCTTCTTCATCAGTGGAGGGTTGGGAGGGAGCCAATCTAATTAAAATCAAATCTCAAAAAGGCTACTCGTGTTTTGTTTGTCGCTATATTGAGATCTAACGCAGTCATTCCCCATATAATGTTGATTGGTTTCTTACATTGACCAATCACAGAGCTGCTTCTCATTTCTGGTTTGTAAAAGCCAAAGATTTCTGCCGACGAACCGAAGTTCCCAAATGCGTATTTTTACATGACCAACAGATACATTCATGCACAATCAACAAACACCATTCAAATAATAAACTTTGAGATGAATTGCGCTTTCTCCTGTCTACATGTGACTTAAATCATCAACACGGAATAAAATCGGACAACTTCTGCTTGTTTTTACTGGTTTGGTGTTTACCATTGACCCATGTTATCTGTGTTTTTATTGGACATTTGTAACTGTGACCTTTCGTGAACCCCAGTAAGCTTGATCTAATTGAACGGTATAAGTAGACTCAGAGTGATTGCCTTAGATCTCAATATAGCAACAAACAAAACACGGGGAGTGTTTTTTAGATTTGATTTTAATTAGATTGGGAGGGAGCTTTCCAATGCCTGGTGTTTTTGGAACTAAAGGGCAACACGAAGCCGATTTGTTTGTTCTGTCTTGTCCTTTCCTGCCAGCGGTGGTGGTTTCCTTCACCTGCACGCCATCATATAAGTGAATAACTGTCAGTATAACATTAAACCCCAAACAAAGCCTTCTTTACCAAAGATGGGCGCTGAAGCTTCAATGAAGATAAGGTGTTAGATCGAGGCTTCTTTCTTCAAAAGTTTGCCTGACCTTGACCTGATATTTGGTTGACAAGTCTCAAACTTGTTGTGTCTGTGTTGGCCCAAACTTGATTACAATCATATGACAGCATGCCGACCAAATGGGTGAAGGAAATCATCTGCGACCCCAAGACATCACAAACAGAACTGCTTCTTGTTGTCCCTTTGTCCTTTGGTCTGAGAGCACCATTGCTCCAGGAAGCTCTCTCAGACATGCCTTGACAGACAGCCAATGTGGAGTTGATTGTCAAAAGAACCCATAGCTTTGTCTGAGGTAACCTTGGACCTATGATGAATGTCTCTTGAGTTTAGAACAGGGCCCTTGACTTCTTCTCCTGGTGTAGGCTGTGTTACCACGAATGTTCTCAATCAGACCTTTCCCTTTGTCAATCATGCCACATACATAAGGTGAAATTTACTTCTAATGGATAACAATTTCTTAGTCTATTGAAATACTATGTTTCTTTCTCATTCCAGAGATCATTTTATAGAATAAGATTGAAAAGTAGTATTTAAATAAACTATGAAATAGCTATCCATACCAAGCCTATTCGCCTCTAAAAGCCACTTAAAGAGCTGCATATGCCACATATGTTAGGGAAAGCAGTAACGTATCCTAACAAGAGTTTATCGAGCATCAAGGATTATGATTAATCATTGGAATCACTGTTAATCTAAGAGTTTTTGTAGAAAAGTGCAGTCATTTCCAAGAAACCACTTCAATGTTCCAACACTTCTAATGGTTGGGAATTGTAGGTTTTCCAACTTATCCTAAAAACTTGCTGAATCATAGATGCTATAATTTGACTGGAGTCAGAAATAAATACTTGGGACCATAGATCAGCATCTGGAAATAAAAATCATACCGCAAAAATTGCCAGTCAGCTTCGATGTGTGACTATATATTCACACATTGTTTTTGTTGTTTATTTGGGTAACTGAGATAGGAAGTATTTGTACCAAGTACTTGCTCATGTTGTACAGCAAATGTAGGAATGATTTCCTCATCATGGCTACTCTCTTTAGATATGACTACCCACTGCTTGTAGTTAACTATAAAGCACTTCTGTATTAGTTTTTTTGCCCTCCCTGCCTTCCTGCAACGACGAGTTAAGGGCACGATTGGCTTTTCACGGACTTTCTCGCGTAACTTGTCATCTACAGGCAGTCAACCAATGCGTTATCTTTAACGTCCAGGGGCCGGTTGCTCGAAATAGGATTAGCGGCTAACACCAGATTAAATTGCTAACACCGGGTTAGAGATAGACCTACAACATGACGTGACGTCATCT
>JAQQZZ010110916.1:0-15441 GCA_030265115.1 Mopalia vespertina | reverse complement strand
AGAGCACCAGGGCAACATCTCCCTCCAACCACTCGCTACAAAAACAGAACAAGCACAGGACACCATACAACCACATCTCGAACAGATCGGCTTCCTGCTCCCCTTTAGCTTGGAGAGCACCAGGGCAACATCTCCCTCCAACCACTCGCTACAAAAACAGAACAAGCACAGGACACCATACAACCACATCTCGAACAGATCGGCTTCCTGCTCCCCTTTAGCTTGGAGAGCACCAGGGCAACATCTCCCTCCAACCACTCGCTACAAAAACAGAACAAGCACAGGACACCATACAACCACATCACAAACAGATCTGCTTCATGCTGCCCTTTAGCTCTAAGGGCGACAGGAAGATCCCTGCCAACCCTACGCTCGGCAACAGGAAACGTCCTCCAACCACCCCTGCATTGTATAAAATTTGTTTGTTTGTTTGATTGGGGTTTAACGTCGTACTCAAGGGTATTTCCCTTATATGATGACGGATTGTCCCCTTCACACTGTTCCTTGCCTCATTACGGTGGAAAACTGAGAGGTAAGCTAGTAAAAACCACCACCACATCATATGACTCACTCATATACCTGTTAGTCGACAGACAGACTCGATCCCGTGAACGGTAAATTGGAGTAGGGTTAGTAAGAGCACACACTACCACTAAGCCACGGCCGCGGGCCATATAAGATTTGAGAAAAAGGTAGAATTGTTACCACTTGTGTCCTTGACAGACAGTTTCATCGGAGTTGCTAATATACTCGTCATTCTTCTTGTTAATACTGTAGTTTGTCAAATGCATAAATTTGTTATTCAGATTTTTCGTTGCTGAAGAATACCTGCAGAAAAGAGAGAACAAAAAGGAAATGTTGTTAAATAAGTTTATTAATAAGGTGCACAGATTTATTGAGACAAACAAATCATAGAGAAAAAATACAAGGCAACTATTTTAGATCGCCTGTTTGGCTGATTAGAGTTTGACACCATTTCACTCATATGTAGCCCTTTGGATGAAAGAAATGGCCATTTACAGCGATTGATAGAAAGACTTTTGCTTTAAATTGAGTTTCGGATTTACAAAAATTTACTAAAATTACAATTTGATGCCATTTTCTATATCGTATTTAAAGCAAAGGCATTAATTAAATTTCAATGACATATTGACTATTTTTAGTTGAAAAGGAAAACATTGAATTTTCATAAAATAAAGTGTTTTTTTCAATAATTTTTTTTATTAAAGGGCTTATTTTTCAAGCACAGGATTGATTAGTGTTTTACGCCACATTCAGCGGTATTTCAGTTACGCTGTGGCATCATCCAGCACAGGAAAGAAACCCATGGACAATCAAGCTGGCTGAGAGGATTGCGAGGATTGAACCCATGACTCTCACACACTAAACCTACACCACTCAGCCGAGATGCCATCTTTCAGGAAAAAGCCATTATAATTCTTTGTTGAACTAGAATCTATTCAAACTAAAAAAATTGTATCCCAAAAACAAAGAATAACAAAAATATTGTAAAAAAAACTCTTACTTGGAAGAAGCGAATCTAGCAAGACCGTCTTCGTAGATATAAATCCTAAGTGGGTCACAGCAGCTAACATAAACATACACTCTCATATCAAACTTACTGTCATTGATCAGAAACGGGCGAGCTAGGTACCTGAAACACAGAAAATATACCATTCACTTAGTCTCCATTATTCTCAATGTAGACCAAATGTAAATATTAAGAAAAAGTCAGAGATTAGTTTTTACGCTGTGGTTTGTTTACAAAGTGTGCAGGGTTTATTTTACAAAGTGTTCTGGGGCTTGTTTTACAAAGTGTGCTGGGGCTTGTTTTACAAAGTCTGCTTTGTAAAGGTTGACATTTTTGCCATTAGACACAATAGTAAGTTTTGGAAAACAGGTCCAAAATATGCAAATGTGATCTGACCTCTGAACTATAACAGGTCGCCGCCGTGGTATCTGGGTCCACTTGTGAATGACCTTGATGCCAATGCCCCTTGCTGATGCCGGCTGAATAAAAACAACAGTTCATTTGTTACAAAAATAATCTACACATTGGTTTAATAGTTCACTTACAATGTAGCTGGTTATACAATCCACTTACTAGTTAAACAATCCACTTACTAGTTAAACAATCCACTTACTTGTTAAACAATCCACTTACTAGTAAAACAATCCACTTACTAGTTAAACAATCCACTTACTAGTTAAACAATCCACTTACTAGTAAAACAATCCATTTACTAGTAAAACAATCCATTTACTAGTAAAACAATCCACTTATTGGTTTAACAATCCACTTACTAGTAAAACAATCCACTTACTAGTTTAATATCCACTTAGCAGCAAACTAAGTAAGGTCATTGTCCAGAAATTATCAGTTGATCTTACTCCACTTTTGAATGTCATTTATTTAAGATTCACTTCATTGTTTAACAATCCACTTACTGGTTTAATAATCCACTTCTGTTTGCATCCACCATCTTCCCAAGCTCGTTTTAACAGCTTCAAATCATACGGAAGAACAAAAGTTTGTGGGAAGAAGCCAAACTCTTTTTTACCAAAATGAACCTGCATCTTTGACAGGTTGCGCCAAAGTCTGTCTTTACGGCCTAACTGGAATGAGCCAGGAAAGTGATTCAACTGAAATGAAGAGAAATGAGCAGGGTGATGAGTTGTATACTACATGTACTCAGGACGTGTCAGTGGTTTGTTTATTTAAATGGGGTGTAAACGTTTTACTCAAGGCCTGAAGGGTATTTCACTTATATGACGATGGATTGTCTACTTCACACTGTTCCTTGCCTTATTTCAGTGGAATACTGGATTTGTTTCATTGGGGTTTAATTGGGGTTAAAAGCTGTACTTAAGGTTATTTCACTCAAATAACAGCATGCCAGCCAAATGGGTGAAGGAAACCACCCAGACACCACTGGCAACATACAAAAACATCCCAGGACAAATACAGGACATTTACAGTACAATACAAAGCCTTCACAAACAGTTCGGCTTCCTGTTCCTTTCAGTTCTGAAAGCACCAGGGGGTCTTTCACTCTCAACACCTTGAGTCATTTCAACTGAAATGAGGGACACTACATGTATGTTCGTGCAGCCATTGCATAACACTAAATACATGTACATGTATATCACTCACAAAGCCCTTCAAGAAATCCCAGCCAAGGGTAACGCATGTGCCACATTGGTGGTCAAGATCATATGTTAGTTTGGATGGGCTTCAGTTCACCCATATCACAATGTGACAACTCAAATGGTGAGACAAAAAAACCCCAGCTCACTGAGATGACAACAAAGTTAAAAGAAATGCCTGTTTTATTTTTTGTTTGGTTGTTTAAATTGACTAATTTCACTTATTTGACCATGTTGTTTGATATGCCTTGGGTTAGGGATTGACAGGGAACAAGAAACTCCTTCCAACTGCCTAAAAAAACACAATTTGATTTGGAGTAAGACTAAGATTTTGTTTCTTGATTAGGGCTAAACGACTTACTAAAGGGTATTTCACTTATATGACAACGGATTGTCCACTTCACACTGTTTCTTGCCTAATTACGGTGGAAAACCAAGAGGAAATCTAGTAAAAACAATGCCCGCAATTGCCGTAGCCACATTGTGTGACTCACTCATATACCTGAGGGTCAACAGAGGGACTCAATCCCGTGACAGGTACATCAAAGTAGGATAAGTAAGCGCACACTCTAATCACTGAGCCACGGTCATGGGCCTGACTAAGACTAAGTTGTGGTCTTATAAACAAAGCAGTCTGTTATTTCTGAGGCACCTTTATTAGGTGTGTCACAAACATGGTAAAACTTCCATCAATTATTTTGTTTTCTTCAATGCCAAAATTTGACATTTGTAGCATTTTGGGTATTTAAAACAAACCATTCACCCCTGAGTAAACCAAATTGAAAAACCAACCCGAGCATCGAGTGAAACCTTTAATTCGGACAAAGACTAAGTTGACGTTTTCTAAACAAGCAACCTGCCATTTCTCGGACACCCTTTTTAGGTACGTCAAAAAGCATCATAAAGTTTTAGCATAATTAATGATGAACTAACTGACATGAGTTATTCAACCTAATTAAAATCAGATCTCAAAAACACTCCCGTGTTTTGTTTGTTGCAATATTGAGATCTATCGCAATCACCTCACTTATGTAGTTCAATTAGGTCAAGTTTACGATTGTTTGATTGGGGTTTTACGTCGTACTCAAGGGTATTTCACTTATATGACGACGTGCCAGCCCAATGCGTGAAGGAAACCACCCTCGACACCACTGGCAACAAACAAAGACAAGAACGACCAATACAGGAGGCAACACAGACACAACAAACGGATCGGCTTCCTGTTCCCCTTTAGGCAACCAGGGCAACATGAAGCTCCCTCCAACCACCCGCCATAATCTTCGAGGCACAACTCTAAAAACCAATACATCTACATATATAAGTATTTAAATTGGAGAGCCTTCATTTCCACAAAGTCTGCATGACAAACAAGCTTACTTCAAACACTTTGCTATTAGAGGGATTTTGTCCTAGTGACTATATAAATTGGTTGGCCCGCAATGTGAGACAAGGCGCCATTTTCTAGTTTCCGCAACACCAACCCTTACTTTACCACGCGAATGACTTGACATCGTAGGTTAAAGGGCAAGGTAATAAAACGGTAAGCCTAAACATTGAAAAAATTAATTTACCAAAGTAGAAAGCGGTAGCATACTAGAAACTGTGAACAAATCATCACATTAAAGAAATATTCCTTAGTCAGTCTGATGATCGAGACTTATAACAAAGACATTATTCCTAATCTGGACCATCTTCTCTAGCCAAGAGTTTTCTTCCGAGCTACTTTGCATTACAACCCTTGGCCGATTAATCACATATAAATAGAATTACAGCTACGCCCCCTGGCGGATAACATGAACAGGTTTCGAGTAAAAGCGCTGATAACGTATGATGAATGTTATACTCTAGTTTTGACAATTTATTTAACTTTGTAAAGCACTGCTGGTGTATATATGGGGAGTTTGTAGGGGTGGGTACGTATGCAATACTCTCATAGAGTTGGTTCAAATAACCGTCAACATATCACTTTTTCGACAACACTTCACTCACTTTCATTTTACTAGCATAGTCTTCTCGTACCACAACATCTGATTGGTTTCGTAGAAGTTCCCACGGATCCAATCAAATCGCTTGGACGCTTTATCCGATTATATGCGAATAATCCGCCAAAGGTTGTAACGCAGAGTAGCTGGGAATAAAACTCTTGGCTAGCAAAGATGAAGCTAGACGTGCACAATTATGATGTTTTTAAAGATTTTAAAGTGAATGGATAAGTAAACTCCAGTGATACACTGTTAACATTACGACAAAAAAACTAGTCATTTCACAATTACGACTTTGATGAATTAACAAAGAACCGCATCAGATGTTACGCATCTCCTGGTTCAGTTGAAGCGCTGTTAACATTTTCAAAAACCATTATAGTGCCCGTATGTTATTCATGGTTCGTATTACTAGTAAATGTAATAAAAGTACAAAGTTAGCTCCAATCCTTCAATATTTAAGATACGAATTATTTGGGTATTTTAATTTAATTGTACTTTATGGTGCAACGATTCGCATAGAATGGACTCAGGGACGCCAATATAATATCTTCAATTTATCAAACATAATATCACAAAAAATATTTACAAACCGTTTATTTTCCCATTTTGGAATGGCGTCAGACAAACCAATCACGAATCAATGCGTTTTTTTCTGGGCATACTTACAACAGCGTTTTTCTTCGCCGTACTATAAGGCGATCACGCGCAGAAAAGATTTAATGTCCCTCAACAATAGCCAAAAACAACAAAAGTTTTAACACAAATTTAACCACACATCGTCTGTGGAAATTAATGTCAGGAGTTATTTCTTTCACCGTCAATTTATTTTTGTAGAATTACATGTATGTTTGAGCTAGGATAGCCTCAGGCGATGGTGAAGAGAACAATAAATTTCATTTCCCAAAGGAAATAAAGCCTTTTAAAGACGCATTAAAATTAATCAATAATGGAATTAACAAAACGTGGGTGATACTCGGCTGATGTTTGGCCAGTGTTACTTTAGACTGATATGTTAACAGCTTGTGAATCTATCACCAAAAATAAATATTTAATTATTTTCGCTGTCTTAGAAAAAAACAAAAAGAAATTCTAACATTTGTTTTGTTGCTTAAACCGAATTAAAATCCATCGATCTCATATAATCCCCCAAAGGTGCTTATTTCTTAGAAATGTTTTCAATGTTCTGTTCTTATTCCTTCTTTACAATTTCTAAACATGGTTGCTGCACCGCTTTAATATAAGTACATTTTTTTTTACATATCGGTTCACAGAATGTCCCTCGAATAAACGTTGCTGCATGGTGGAAGCAGTCTTTTCGTTTAATCTATCCGAAGCCAGAAGTTCATCAGCCACTACATATTCAGGGACAAGGAGACAACATTATGAACGACAGAGTTGCGAATGAAGAGCCCAGTAAGTTTTAATTTGAGCATTTTGTGATTATTCAACACATCTCAGGTACATTAAATATGGTATTTAAACAAATTGTTTATGGGAGACTGGTTTGATATCAGCAACAATAGTTGAAATGGAAAAATAGTAAATAAATTTGTTTAATAAAACAGTAATTAATGTTTTACGTCACATTCAATGATGTTACAGCTACGCGGTGGCCTGAACATTTAACCATTTTAAAGCTTAACATTGTAACTTTCGTAAATGCTTGGGAGCTGAAAATGTTGTCAAAAAGTATTGCGTAGAGGTGAGTGTCAAACTGTAGCCTAACAGGATCACAGTCCAAACTGTCGTGTACACGTACATAATATCAAGCTTTGTGTAAAAGTACGAGCTCAAACATAGTTTTGCTGTCGTAACTGTCAAAAACTTTTTTAAAAACTTGAAAATCCAACATTCCGAACGGTAAACGGCAAAAAATGTACACAGTCGATTAACATTTAAGTTTTTTTAAGAGCATATGTTTGAAGTTTTTGATGAAAGAATTTTTTATGGCGGACACATTTAATGTGCTTGTGGTGTAAGCTTAACCTGTATTGCTGGCTGCCCGAGCATAACAATCTTTTCCTCTATAGTGTTTCTATATGTTTCTACTATCCATGTGACAATCGATCCAATGTTTCTCAGACAGAATTCGGTCGCTGACGAAACTAAATTGATTTCAACTAGAGTTCGGACTGATTGAAACGCTGGTCGTGTGGCTGAGAGTAACTGGGCGGAGCACCCTTATCTTGCCCATGAAATCACCTAGCAAAAACCCGGACAGAATCATTTCGAGTGACAAAATGCACAACAAGATTAGCGTGATACCTCCGGACTTCGCACAACACATAACGTACCCCAAACATGTCGTGAAATCTTTTGCTGGTATTCGGCTTGTTCCCTTGAACCACGTTGTGCTTCGACCCAATCAACGAAACTATCAGAACTATTTGGAATAGCTAATACAAAGTTACTTGTGTTGAAGTTAAGTTCCTGTGTTTAATATTTCTGCTCTTTCCTTTGTGATATTAAATAAAAGCAAAAACTACGCAAACACCATCATGTCTTGATCTGATACAGTAGGTTTATCTGACCCCGAATACATGTTAAACGCCAATGGTTCAATATTTTATATCACGAGGCTGGACATTATCCCGATTTAATTGGGCATTTAAACAAGTAACAGATTTTAGAAAATGTCACTTGCCGGGCAAACACCACTAAACAGCATTCAAGTCGGCAACTGAAATCAATTAAATAAAAAATGGCCCAATATAGTGTTGCAGTTATCTATAGCTGTGTCCCGATAACATCCAAAACTTTCAGCTCACTTTGATCGTCAAACGAAACAATTTGACACGATCGGCCTTCCGTGTCAGTAAAGTTACCAGTCGATTTGCATTCAATTCACGGCCACTCACGCGTCGAATCGTCATTATTCATTATTCAAGCGGAGTTTGCGTTTTTTAAAATGTTTGATGACATTTCAAAAATAATTGGAAGCCGATTCGCCGTTGAATTGGCCCGGAGTGCACAGTTGATGACAATAGGAAAGTACGATTGTGTGAAATATTGAAGCATTTAAACATTTATTAGTATGCAGGTTCTTTATTTGTAAGATTTCAAAATAACAACAACACATTTTATGATAAACTAAACATCCAGTAATAGGATATTAATTCTCGTCACAATTAACACAGAGTCCATGTGGCATGCAGGTACAGACTCTACGAAATGAGTCCAACACCGATAGACGTGTTAAACGAGATAAACTATTGGCGATCAATTGCTGGGAGTCGTGTGAATCCAGCAATTACCTACAAAATTATTGCGTTCCTTTCGTCGTTCATCTGTAATCACATTAAACAGTGGTTGCTAAGATATCTTTAGTTCCTGTTGTAGTGACATAGAATCCTCATTCGTGCTATGTTTTTGTTACAGTCACAAACCATCCTTGACAACCGTTATTTCATCTATGTATAATGTTCTGTGACTCTTGAGTATGTTATTGACATACACACCACAACTTTTGTTTTACAATAATGCTTATCCTTTAATCAACTATTAGGACACATTTGATCATTGATTGAATGATGATCCAATTAGAGTTGAATAACCAAAAGTATTTTATTCAGTGCAGAATAATCATTCCTCCTAATCTCTGTTAGGCATATTCTCATCCCGATAGTCATCCCTTTAATAGGAACGAGAAGGTACTAGATCGTTTCTAACTCGGGAGTTATATTGTCCGCAATGAAAAGACGTTCAAACAGACCATGTCCCTGGGACGGAGTTTCAGACGCTTTACCCTTTGCTGGAACGTTTTCAGAGGAGTCCCAGCTAAGTGTAGCCTATGCATTCATCCCGATACCTCAGCCCTGACCATTCACTGATGCAGCTTATATTGTCTTCTGATTAAATAAACACAGTGTTGCACTGCTGCATATACTAAACGCCGGGATATTGGAGCAAAATCGGTTCAAATGTTCGCATTTGTGAAATCCAGCATATATTCAGTCAACACAAGTTTACGACTGACCTTACAGTACTTCTTCAAAACGTATATAATTTGTAAATAGTATTGCCAAACAATTGGGTCTTTAAGTAAGAGCAAATTGCAAGAGCAAAAACTAAAGCACGCTGTACTCATGTCTTATACTTATATTACATACACGATTAACAAATGACAAGTTTTAAACCATGTTACATTAATAAAACACTATTTAATGGCTTTATTTTTCTTAGCATACTCAAACTAATAAAATATGTAATTAAATGTTTTAGATTCGCAGTCTGTAAACGCATAAGTATGTATTATCTTGGCAGAAAATCTATAAGCCATCAAGCTTCCCGCTTAGTTTAATGTTTTATTTCCGTTTGGAATTGTAATTTGTGGTTTTCCTATAAGCTCTGAGTAAGATAATCAAAAGTTAGATGACAAAAACCTGAAGGCTGTTCTTGGAACTAATGATTGAATTTATTTTCACTTACGGATTGGCTGCCCAAATTGTACAGGTTATGAACTCAATTGTTCAGTGAAATACTTCCCGCAAGGTTCAATGAATAAGAAATTAACCGATCGTGTTTGCCTGCAAGGCGGTAAAATAAAGCGTTCACTGGTTACAAAAACACTTTGAGCTAGTACTTTAAGGTAATTTAGTGATCATCGGAACATCATGTGATCTGTAAAGAGACGCTATAATTCCATTATCACAACACTATTTACACCTTAAGGTAACTTCTAGTAATCCATTAACATAAAGATATTAATGTGTGAAGATGTGCCCTTTAGTTGCAGGGTTAAAAGGAACTTGGTGGTAATTTTTTGGCAATAAATCAACTATGCATTTAACATATAATAATATATTACTATACGGGTATATTAGTATTCCGACGTTGAAAAGCCTGTAAACTGCCAGTTCGCACATACAAAAACGGGAATAAAGCAAACAGTATTTAGATTTTATCATCTATTGCCTTGTCTTGACTCGGTTGATAATTTTATATGCATGGAATTCCCCAGGTTAGATAGAAGTTAGTAAGTATGCCTACATGTTCAGCGGTAGGGTGCAACATCCAGCCGGGTTTGGAAAGTATGCACAATACAATTCGCCCTGTGCGCTGGACAACGTCCGCTCCGTCTACCATATCAGGACAAGCATTTCCTGAATTTCGGTTTCAGTTTGCCATAAAAATTGCCAATATCTCACAAACAAGTATAAAGCTGCACGTTAAAAATCGAAGGCAAATAAAACACAAGATCCGACCCGGTGAGGACTCGGACAAAATGCGACAGGTAGCTAGTTTTGGAATCAGTATCCTTGCTTGCATTATTCCGTGGGTTTAATTACTTTTTCAAACACATCTACCAATGGAATGCAGCATGCAAATTTAAAAGGGTTACGTTAAAAGCGATCGTAGTAGTGATCTAACAAGAATAGATTTGGCAGACAGCCAATTTTCATAAATTATCAAGACTTTCGATGGTTTTGTCTAGGTATTACATCTGCTTATTGTGAATACTGCAGTATGCAAGTTGGAAAAACCTTAGTTAAATAGTTGCAAGTACTAACATTCCGGACTGACAGTCGTGTACGGACATCAGGAATTTGATGGCAGCATCTTCAACAATTTTGTCAAACAAGTCCTTATTTGAGGCGACTGCGTAACACTGTCGACTAACAGTAGATAAGGCACACAGTCAACCAATATGTGTTTGATATCATATACGCAATCATAGAGCGAATACATTTGATGAATTGGAAGCGTTTTCGTAAGATGTTTATGGCATATTCGACGCTTCCTACGATTCTACATTTAGCGTTTCCCTATCAGTTACATCTTGGTGCATTGCCACCTCCACGTTGGCTAATGAAGCATTTAGACCAGACAGCTTTAATAATACATCCTATCCTATCTCATTAATATTCACATTTCTTCTTGCCTCTTGGCTGAAATACGTCCAAAAATAAGTCAGTAAAACACATGACTAAATATGACAAGGCTGATATGTTCCAGGTTGAATAGTTCACCACGTTATGGTATAATATAATATAGAATGATAGTTTGTTTAAATGTGACGGCTCATCAGTTTCAATACATCGCCACGCAACAAAGGTTAATCAGAGATCGTATCAACTAATTGCAACATTGCCAATACTGTATTGTTAACACCTCTAGTTTCTTTACAATTTTTAACTTTTTCATTCTGTACATTTATGAAAACATATTTGTGAGAAAAGCCAAGGACTCCTTAAGTCCACGACTTGATCGAAAAACAACAAACTGTTGGACAGGTGATTAGAAAATGTTGATTTTGTTACACGAACACGTCGGCGGATGGGTGCCAATAGTTGATTATTGCAACTGATATGAGATGGGGTCGGCAAACTAAAATCGTCCGTGTAAGTTACAGCGATTCATTGCTTGATACAAAACAATGGACAGAGAGTGACAAATCAGAGCCTGGGAAACCTGCATCCAACACGTGGAGATATGAAACAAATATGGCATGGCTGTATTACTCTGACATTTGCTCATTTATGGGATAAATTGTTATATCAAAGCAAATTTAGCGTCTCTTTTACACAAATTTAGTGGATACTTTTTGTATATCTTACATCAGATGTATGACACCAATACCTATTGGAGTAGGCTAGTCGTCTGCTGTTGACACAGCTTCGCCCACGAATCAACGACATCTGCTCATGTTCGATTCGATGCCGTTTACCTCTTGGAAACACTCCGATGATGGTTGAGTCTGCTGATACCAGACAGAGCAACGATCACTGAATGTGTGGGAATCTGTATCCTATACTCCGCTGATATTATCTCACTGTATACAAGCGACTTTGATCTCACTTGCTAAGGTGCCATTTGTGTACAAATCTGTTCATGCCCTTGAAGAGAGCATTATAAAAACGAGAACAAAAATTGCACATCTACTTCTATGACTATATGTGTGTGAATGCCTTTAACATAAAAAATTGTGTAAACCCGAATAGATGTTTTAGATAATGTCTAGACGGTATTTCACGCTCAGGGAGAATTCTTTGAGTATCAAATATATCGGGTTGGCAAATCATGATGTTCCATTGTCAAACATGCAATATTTATTTTAAAAAAATTCATTCGCAAACATGCAGTTTTTCAGTTTCATTTTTTGTTATACCGAATGTTTTCGTTTCCATGTTTGGGACAATTACATCGGTGGTAAACATTACCGAAATACTGACATTGTAACCCATTTGATTAAAACCGGAAGCCGTCTTTACCTCCATGACTTACGTACAGCCCGCTTTGTCATAAATTAGGACCACGTTAATTTCTTACCTATTGCCTTTGGTTAATTTGTTTTAAGAATTTTATTTTAGTCTTTGTAGTGTTGTTTTAAATATCGGAGAACATCACCGCCGTATAAGGGAAATCGCTTAAGCAGGACGTTAAACACAAACCCATCGATCTGTTTTTCCTATCCTTACTTCGCTCTAGAGATTGGTCTATACTAACCACCGAAATCCGTTCATAATATTAAAGTTGCGTTATGGAGACGTTAATATTGCAATAAGCGAGGTTTATTTCTCCACAATTCGGACGAATATAGATTAAACAGTACTTAAGACTTGTCTACCGACGCTAGACACCCTCGAACGTCAAACAATCACACGACGTCTCTATTAGGATTGCTCCGATACCATTAACCCCTTTGGGAAAGATTAGATTGTCGAATTGGTCACCAAACAGCTATCGTTGCAATACCAGAGAAGCAGTGCCATGTACACTTGAGACCATATTGGTGTCTATGTGTAAAACCAGAATTACCTATATAATAATCCCACACGCAAGCAGTGTCTTATTCAACCATAAGCTTTGTTGGGTTTCAGTTTTCAGTTTGTATTGTACACTTGTATCATACTATCAAGAGATAATGTCTAGTTGCAATACTTGATATAAGTATGTACCTGGATAGCTGATATAATTAAAATAAGTGGCGATGTCTTCGCCATGAACACGTCGATCACACGAAGGGGATATCAACCATTGTTATAAAATAAAGGGGTTTTACCACCTGATGTCGTTTGACATTAACATAGTAGATTGTAGGCGATGGAGTGTCAACGTTTTGTATTACATCACGTTCCCATCTTCATTGTTGATGATTAAAGATAAGCTGCTTGTTGGCTAACCCTTGTACAAGGTAGGTACAAACTCAAGGAAAAACATTTCCAAGAACAATTCAAACAAACGCCAATTAATGCAAAAAAGATATTTGCTTAAAATCCGATTCAGCTTATTTTCCACTTATGCTAGGTAACTGAGCTAAACTGATACTAGAAAGTATAATAAAAACATACACAAATTCTTCTCTGTCTCAAGTCGTCTTGGCCACAATGTCGCATGGCTGTGAGTTCAATATTGGTGAAGTGGATCAATGCTAAAGGTGTGTTATCTGTCACACTGAACAAAATAACAGTGCAAGATTCAATATAAACCGGCATGCGTTGCCGCTCTGTTCAGAAAGCTAAAAGCACTCATTCTTTCGGCAGACTCTAAGGGGCACGGTTCCCCAAAACATTATTCTTTTCGAGTCAATTACGGAGCCAGATGGATTACAAATATTTTTTATTAGAAACTTTCTGTAATTCCTTCCCTATTTTGTGGGATAAGTGGAAGTCAGATAAATACAAATACTAAATTTAAATTGTCTTTCAGATCGCGGAGACAAATCTACAAAACGTTTTTTGTAAAACTTTCTGTTATCACCATTCTCTTGACATCATTAACTAACACAGAAAGGTGGTTCATTAAACAGTATTTTCTAACTGAGTGTTAATAATATTCCTCCAAAATTGCCGGTTATATCAGGGGACAAAAATGCACGCCTTCGTTTCTTTGAATACAAATTTTGATCGTTAAGTACATATCAAATTTTTAAAATTATCGTACCATTATAATGACGCCATATACGTGTAGTAGATGAACTTACTTGCAAAATTGATGTACATTGTGTAAAACTGCAGCACACAAAATACAAGGGACACCTGTAACTTAGAACAACAAGTCAGGTTTGTCTCCAGAGCGACATACCATGTTTGTTGATCCCGCTGGCTGTGAGATCGATATAGTTGTACAGCATTGTCAGTTCGTGTGTGTGTGTCCGATCCTCTCCGGGCTATAGCTTAGTTGATTAATGAAGAATTCCACAAATGACTTAGGAGAAATGTTCACCAAGATGAGCCCGTATGTCGTGTGAATGTTCCAAAGCTGCGCCTTCAACGTGACAGATAGAAGCCACGATTGCAAATGTCAAGAGTAAATCTTGTCCAGGCTGTAACTGTTCTTTGTCAGAGGATTTATAAAAACTTGTGCCATTGTAGTACAATTCTGCACCATGACTTTGACTACAATATAAAGGTCACATATCTAAGTCGCATGTCCAAATGTCAGGTATAAATCTGTCGCAGTGGATTTTAACATGACTTGGATCAAATGTTCACCATAATAGGCTGGTGTGTCATCGTTGTGTTTATTTAATATTTGTCATATTTTACTACTTTGTCGTCTTGAGCTTTATATATTTTCGGTAATGGTGAAAATGTTTCCATTACTTATGTGACGTACATAACGGAACTATGATATCCGAGGCATATACAACAAACAACCATGGCTATCCCCAAAATGGTTGCTGTGGAAATAATTACCAGCATGCTATTTAGCAGGTAAATTGTGAGCATTGCTTTGAATGCTGGAGAAATAAATTGTCACAAACGTCCACCAGGATTATACTGCAAGGTCGAAACTTTGCATATCCATTCTACATAATACAAAGGGCTCGATATACCTTGGGCATTTTATAGTTACACTTAACACATATAACAAGACGTTTTTTGCAACAGTAACTTGTGTTATGCTCTGTGTATTATCAGATCTCTAAAGGGAACACCTGTTAAGTTTGTGGTCTGTTGTGATCATTTGTGGTAACGAATAAAGCTTATTGTGTTAAATTATTACAATGTTTTAATTAATAGATTTCACACTAGGAGCTCTGAAGAAGCCGTATGGGGTTAGTACAGGGACATTTTCCCCCATACGCATACGTCATCAAGCTTCTGACGAGTCAAGTGCGTCTGATTTTCCCCTATTTTAAATCGATTCTTATCGCTTAATTAAATATCAAAAACAACCTTTCAACTGTTGGAAACATATATTTAAAACATGTTTTGTCCGATGAACATATTTTTGTATTATTGTGGACATTAAAAGTGAACGATTTAGTTACCTCCAAGGATACTGGAGCCGGTTGTTCAAAACTGTATTAACTTTAAACCATTGTTGTACGACGTCACGTCACAATTGAGTTTCTTTGTGACGT
>JAQQZZ010110905.1:0-15442 GCA_030265115.1 Mopalia vespertina | reverse complement strand
TCTTAAATTTTGTGAGGTAACCTAACATTTGCATTTTCCCCTGGTTTGCTGATTTTTTAAATACATAAATGTGCCTTATTGAAAAATAAAGCAAAATTGCTTTAAAATACAATCTTCATTGATAATCGTATGACTAAATTTGTCAAAATCAGTGGCAAAAAGAAGACTGCAGACAATTTGGGAAACCTATAAATCGATCCTCCTAAATTAAGTTTGCATAACCATGGGGAGACCCCGTTCTGTCCATTCTCCCCAACAGCACAGGCCTGATCTTCAATGTCTTTGGGTCAGTTGCGAGATGGAGAAGGAGCGCTGCCAGGAATAGGTTCAAACTAAGAAACTTTTATCCCAAAATAACAAAAATACTGTTAATCTTCACTTTCTAAAAGACACAAAAATTATTCATTGCTTTCAGCTTGGAAGCTGTGTCACTCTCTTATCAGAGGGGTAGTGAATGTCCGCTACCTAGACTCCAGCTGACTAACCTATTTTTGTAGAAGGCCGGGTGGCTGAGTGGTCTAGGTGACCTGTATTTACTGCTGGTGATTCGGTGCCTAACCCTTGAGGCTCGTGGGTTCGCTTCCCGGATGGGTTTCAACCTTCAAAATTTTCTGAACTGGAATCGGTTCAAACTAGAAAGTGTTATCCCAAAATAACAAAAAATACTGTTAATCTTCACTTTCTAAAAGACATAAAAACTTTTCATGTAGGAGAACAGATTAATAGGTTTTCCCAAAATTGTTCCAAGTCTTTGTCAAAAACGGCATATTTCAAAATTAAAAAAGAAAATTCAATTTGAACCATGGGTGAAATGTTTCAAGTCTAATTTGTATTATTAATAACTTTGCATTCAATTTGATAAATCTACATTTATGTTTAATAATAATCAAACTTGTGAAAAAATTAAGAAAATTTTTCTTCTTGATTTATAACATTTTGGGAACCAATTTTGAAGTTATGCTCTAAAAAATAACATTATGGACCTGTACATGTACATGTTACAATTTGAGAAACTGGCAGACTGGCAAATCATAGATCCTGGGGAGAAACCTGGGTCGTTGGAGTGAGCTTCCTGTTGTTCTGGAGGAAAATTAAACGCTTCACATCTTGGTTGTACTAGTGTTAATTATTGTTGGAATACACATCCGTCATATAAGTGAAAACCTTTAAGCACACGATAAGACACCAATCAATCAATCCCATTGATGTGGTGCTATCAGAGTTAATGGGCAACACGAAGCAGATCAGAATGATTTGATGTTTCAATAACTTGCTAATTTCAATTAAAAAAAAAAAAAGTCAGTTTAGTAAAATTAGGTTTTTGAAACAGAAGAGATTCAAGGTGTTCATGTATTATTGACTTGGCCTGTTCAATGTGGTCCATACAAGGCAAGCTTAGCCAATATATTTCTTACGTGACTGTAGGATGTTTTTGTGTGTGTAGGCAGCCTCAGACAGGTAAACTATCATGGATGCGTGCCATGGGTTATCCTTAACCAGGCAGAATCAGCTGCTGCTATAGCGAATGCAATGACTGGGGCACGTTGAGCAGACTCGACTGAATGGCCTGGAATCATTGATAGGATTCCATCAATGAGAACTCCGGCAAGGTAATTTATATCCAAGTCTTTTGACTGGCTGGATCATGCCTTATTAATACCTTTAGTGAAAAGTGCCAAATCGTTTTACCTTTTGTGTAGAGCCATAGATTGTATGCATTCCTGATGCAGTGATTTAAAAGGTACATATATAAAGCCAATAATAGCCACTTGAATAAGGCTGTGGATTGCCTGTGGTTAACTGTTTGTCCCATCGCAGAGCAGACTCTGTTTGATTACGTGAACAAACATTCAACCTGCAAAAATTATTTGAAGAGCCAGGCGCTATTTTAAAGCCAGAAATCAAAAGTATCGTGTCCCAAATGTTGATTTTGCTTCACTTTTTATGTAACTGGGTGTCCAATTTTTACAGTTTCCCTGTCTCCTGCATGTTAAAGTTTCTTTAAACAGTGTGTCCAAATGAGGCAATTGTTCAATTCAGGACGGGTGGACACACCTATGCCAAAACAAGACAGCACTTGCAAAAAGCTGGGTTCTTTACTTGGGCCCTTAAAGGGAGATTGCTGCTGCTCTGGTGCTGTCAGAGCTAAAGGACAACCCAAGGCCGATCTGTTTGTAGTATCATTGCATTGTAACTTGTCCTGTTTGTTGCAAGTGGCTGTCATGCGAGTGAAATAAGTTTAATTATGGCATTTCACCCAAATCAGCCATTCTTTGAACAGTAGCAATGTTGTCTTGACCTAGCACTGGAGGAAAATTAACTTTCCAACATTATGGAAACCCTTCATATCTTGGTTGTGCTTAGATACATATAGTGTCAACTTTTGTTGGAATACACCGTCGTCATATAAGTTAAATACCCTTAAAAGTGATTTAAAACATTAATCAGTCAATCGATCAAACACCTCAATCAAACAGACAAACAAACCAAACCAAACCTAACCTTTATTTTATTTGATACATACATAATACAAATTGACAGAGTAAATGTACACGTGGTTAGAAACTTTGTATGTATTCACTGACAATGCCACAATGGAATCAAGTTTAATCCAAATTTGCATCTGGTCTTTTAAAGTGGTTCTCTTTAATCTAAACGTTCTTTATAATAATGGCACACTTTTTCAAGTTGATAAACGTTTTGTAATTATTTTCTCTTTTATATTATTGAAAATGCCTCGATGCACGACATTGAGAAATTCCAATTGCTGGAGGCATGGTGAACAGAGACATTGATGAATTGAAGACAGGGCGGAATTCCAAATGAACATATGTATTAGAACACATGGAGAGAACCGTCTGGGGATTTTTCAGGCAGGGCAGAGTGCACCTATTAAAGTTTAGCAAGTTCCTATAGATTTCTTTGTTGTTTCTGCACTTCAAATTCCACAGTTGGTTTTTTTAAATGATTGTCCTTGTCGATCTTGTAAGTAGGCAATTGGAAGATGCTTTCTGTTGCCCTGGTGTTTCACAGCTAAGGGGCAATATGAAGCTGATCTGTCTGTGATGTCTTTTTATTACCACAGGTGATTGTCCTGTATTTGTATTGTCTTGTCTTCGTTTATTGCCAGTGGTGTCAAAGGTGAATTCCTTCACTATTTGGGTGGCCACGCTGTCATGTGAGTGAAAAAGCCTTAAGGACGGCGTTTAACCCCATTAAAAAAAATCTTTGTGTCACATGGCAGAAGGTGGTTTCTTCACTCATTGGGCTGACATGCCTTCATATGAGTGACATACATGTAACCTTTAGTACAGCGTTAATATACCCAGGCCTGTGCTGTTGGAGAGAACAGGGTTTCCCCATGGTTATGCAAACTTAATTAAGGAGGACCGATTAACAGGTTTCCCAAATTGATTGCCATCCGATAATCAATGAAGTTTGTATTTTAAACCAAGTTCAATTGGCTTTATTTTTCACAAAGGCAGATTTACGTATTTAAAATATTAGCAAACCAGGGGAAAATGCAAATGTTAGATTATCCCACAAAATTTTGGTGGACTGATTTTCAGGTTAAACCGGAAAAGATTACAGCACAGGCCTGTATACATACCCAAAACAATCAAACAAAGAAACAAATGTATTTTGTAAGGTATTGGCTATTGCCAGCTGTGTGTGTGTTTGGATGGGTTTCCTTAAAGCATTAGGTATATATGGACCTAAAGTCAGCGAGTAAATCAATTTAACCAATGTTTGACAGTACTGTAGACACAACGGTCATTGAACTCTGGCTAAGGGTAGTATTGTCATGCTGTCTTAGCTTACATCATGTACATGTGATACTTGACATGTTGTTGTTGTGTTAGATTGCACTATTGGGTATTTATAAGGCTTTAGAATCCAAGCTATATGTACATGCACACGCCCATAGAAGCGTGCCCAAATTCAGGTCCATCCCCCTGACAAATAAGATTTTTTAAACATCGGAAAAATAGGGTTGCCAAATTGCTATTTGAGACGTATTAATTTGATACATTGGGCGAGTAAGAAAACATTTGACTATTTGACTAATGTATATACAGTGTATGATGGTCAGATTGTCTAAGCAAACTTGAAGTTTGTCAAATATCTTTATTGAACCAATTCAATGTGGACATATATGACTGAACAACGTTCTATAAAATGATTTAAGCGATAGTTTTTATAAGCTACCTACATGTATCTAGCTGTTGATAAACATTTGGTATTGGACTGATATTTGCAAAATGTTACGATTTCATTGGATAAAAATGTGAAGGATCCTGGCTTTCTTGCCAAACCTACATGTAACCATTATTTACATTGACTCATTTTGTCTTTGTCAAGACTACTGGAAAAAATATTTATCTGTACAGAAAGCACAAGTTTTGCAGAACATATTCGATACTTTTCCCAAATTTGTACAATTTTTTTGACAACCAGTGGAAAAATACATGTATCCATCAATAATACTGATTAAACATCTAGGCTCCACAGCAATGTTTTTATTTGAGCGTTTCTTTAAATTGCTACATGTATTTGAACTGCAGAAACCAACATTTTATTTATACTCAACGTTTACAAAAGTTGTCTATTCTTTTAAATATCTTTGAGGATAACGCTCACACCCATCAAACAAACAAATTGTTACCAATGTTTTAGGTGTACAATAATTAATAAACATGTGGGCAGTTCAAACTCGACCTCTGAATATATGACACTATCACGTGTTAGGAACTATAATGGTCATTGTAAACCAGTGATTTACTGTGCTGTAGACACATGGGTCATTCCCAAAAGTGCTGCATGGCCTCAAACTAAACCTACTTTCATTGGCTCTTCCAATGGCCAGAACATTGATTTTTTTTTCTTCCTGACTAGACGCGTAGGCTAGTGATAACTTCCACTGACTGTTGGGGGTATTATAACCACACTGGCAGGCGGTCGCTTCAAGCTTACAACCTGCCATGAGGATTTTTGTTCCTCAAACAAAGTGGGGATTTCCCTTTTACAGGATATGTGAACATACACCTTGGGGATACTGTGTGACTGAGTGGCTTTATTACAGGAGGCTGTGCCCACACAAAAACCTGTACACTGGGGAAGGCTGGTACTGAAGTTGGCGGCGTATATGTGTGTGCGTAAAAATTGATCAGTTGATGGTATCAATTAGTTACATTGTATTTGCCTTTCATCAGAGGCATTTCTGTTTTAATGTAATCGGGGACAGCACAGGTTATGTACAAAAATATCCAGTGTTGTTGTTGGACCTATAGGTTATTTAGGTACATGTATGTGGACATTAATCAGTATGTACATGTACATACATGAACCCATTCAACGTGCTCAGCGGTGTCCAGAATGATTGGTGAATATCTATCTATGTGCCGGTTTGATTTATCTTTTACAAAACATTTACACCTTTTGAGATCTTCAGGAAGTAATCTCACATATTTATAAACTTGACTTGAGTGCTGCATGTAGAAATGTTCCAGATGAAGGAGTTTGGACTGTGTAAAGTGAACCGACTTACCGCTATCAGATTTCATAATAAAGTGTATCAAACAATGTTATCAGATTGTATTACACATGAACACTTGGTGGATAAGCAACTTTGATAAATTGACCTAGTTTATTTACTAGAAAATATTGATGTTGGATGTTTTTCGGGTTTTTATTTATATACATGTAGTATAACTTGAGCTTGTTCATGTATGTCAAAGTGGATCTGCTGGATTGATCATAAATTCTCATACATGTGTATCTTTAATATCAATTTTTGGAAAGTTCTGAGGATTCATTTCTGAATAGAATGCCAAAAAAAAGTCGGTGTTATTTGTAAAATAAGAAAAGAGGACAGCTGCACACAGAACTCTTTAATTGGATTTGGATGGTAACCATTGAATATCCTGGGCCAGCAATATTACCGTTCTTACATAAACATCATGTAACATGGGATGGAAAACTTGTACAGGAACGCCTTGGCTGTGTTTTGGCAGATGAAGAAAAAACCATGAGGCTAAATGTTAGACGTGGTAAGAACACTAGTTTTATTCAGAGCTGCTTCGTAAACGGTTCTGCGGGTGGTTAGAGGGAGCTTCATGTTGCCCTGGGGCTCTCAGAGCTAACGGGGAACAGGAAGCTGATCTGTTTGTGGTGTCTGTATTGCATCCTGTTATTGTCCTGTATTTGTCCCATCTTGTCTTTGTTGCCAGTGGTAGTTTCCTTCACCCATTGGGCTGGCACGCCGTCATGTGAGTGAAATAACCTTAAGTATACATGTATGTACCGCATTAAACCCCGATCAAACAAACAAACGGTTTGGCCTTGATACATAGCTTTAGTGTCACCTAGCTGTCTTGAAATAGATGTGACCACAAGTAAATTCAATTTAATATAAGTTACATGTCAATGTATACATGTAGGCATTAAATATCACTTAACTTAGCATGGATTTAACTCTATCAAAATGTAATCAATACTTGTAATTTTCAAGAGGAGAATATTCAACATTGGTCTGATTTACATATATTATTAAAGTGTTCTCAAAACTTTCATAGAATTCAGTTAATTTGTTACAAATATAACAGTTTCACTTTTCACACAGCCATGTGAAAATGTGAATGGAATGAACTAGTTTAAGTATGGCATAGAGCCAAAAACAAACAGATAAAACCGTTTTAGTGACATAATATTCATGTAGGTGAATATACAGTATTTTGTACCCAAAACCACTTCAAATTTTCGCCCATCAAATTATTACTTTAGAAATTGGTTAAAGTAGTAAGAAATTAAAATTTTACAATCTCCTAATCTAAATAGTAATAATAAATTTGTTTGTTTAAATGATAAGTTGGTAACATACTTTGTCACTTAGCAATAACACTTATTTATGAATGAAATGTAAGATGATTTACGGTATATATTTGGGACACTCTGGGTAATGAGTGTAAATACTTTTTGCTGTCTTCAGTAAGCTTCTATAAATACACTTGGTTACAGATAGTTTTGAACTTGAACGTGCATGCTGTCTATAATAATATTGGTAATGGTATTTTTTTTATCTCCACAATTTTTTTTCTTCTTTGTCTTATTTGTGGCCATTCTTAGAACATTGATCAGCTGTAAAAATATAAACCCGTACCATACATGTACATGTACATACATGTATAGAGGCAAGACAACCTTTCTTTCTCTACAATAAAAATGTAAGTAGTCTTCCTATGTTTGACAGTAACTGTTTATCATTTGATGGACATTTTGAACTGTGATTCAGAAAATGTGGTACAACTGTACATCATAAATTGTAAGAAAATAAAAATATAGTACTAGTACATAAACATTAAACAATAGAAATAAACAAAGAATTTTAGACTGTGAAAGAATATATATATATATGTTTATACATAAAACATAAGTACCATGAGTCATGGGCAATACCCTGCTTAAACTGGGGTTTCCCTTTTTCAGTGTTTTGGATTTCAGTGTTTTGGATCAACTTGTCAATTTTCCCCTTTTCACAAACTGTCTTGCTGGTATGAATTATCAGCAGTTTCCAGTTATTGGGAACTCTTTAAGGTAGTCTGCTTCAAACATAGTCACACTATCTTTTCTTAGCACTGGAAGAACATTTTTTTTTCAACAGAACTAAGGCTTAGTGGGAATGGGGGCATGGGGCGATTGCAAGGCTTTCTCCTGGTTTTTCTGCTGTATTAAAGCAAGAAACTGTGAAATTCCCTTGAATGACGTTAAACCCTAATCAAACAAACATATATCTACCTTGTCTTTGTTTGGCACGATTGTTGTATTTAGGATAGTTTTTGACTCATACTGGGTTTTCACCAATAGTGCCTATCAATTGATTGTGTACAATAGCTGTGTCATGTAAAATACCCTTTGTTATGTGAAAGTGTAGGGTCACGTGTTCCAGGTTTATAAATAAATCTTGTGCTCAGCTGGCTGTCTCTTATGCCTACAGAGTGCCTTTATTGGGGCTATTCATATTCCAAAATACATCACAGACATTGGCTCGCAGCAATTCATTAGGTACAATGTATATGGAGATTTCTGTTTTCACCTTACTCCGCAAATGTAAGTCTTTGGAAAAACAACTGTCAGTCTTACTTATAAGTTTGAATCAAAGACTTCAGGCAATTTCAGCCCGCATATAGATCAAACTCTGAGCGTATATTAACATATAAATATACATGTACATGTATGTTTATTTGGACAGTCTAGGATAAAAATGGTAAGAATATTAATCAATCATATTACACTGTAAATGTTATGTCCATTTTACATAAAGGTTGAGCCTACATTCAGATCTTCATGGATGCATGGGAGTCTTCGGTGGAGTCACTGGACCCTCCCTTCGGTTAAGAGCACAAGTGTTGTTGTGAACAGTTCTGCGTGTAGGCATGATGTCTTTTTAATAGTTTCCAACAAAACACTTCATGTTTTAATTTATGGTGATGGTGATTATTGGAATATACCACCATTATACTATGGGGGTACACACTTAAGTTCATTATGCCCTCTGGCTAAGGGCAGTTTGTTTGAAGACTGGCAATGCTGTCTTTGCTTTAAATAGCACTGGAGGAAAATTAACTTTCTAACATTATGTAAATTCAAATCTTGGTTGGGCTACTGTCAATTATTGTTGGAATCCGCTACCATTATACAAGTGAAATACATGTACCCCAAAGCAGGGCATAAAACACTAATCAATCAATCAATAAATCAATCATTAAGTACATTACAGCATTAAATTCCAATATTTCAGCTTTATAATGCCTCATCAGAAGTTATACTGATACAAAAATATAAGAAAATGAACATCTAAAAGAATAAATTAGAATATCCAATTATGTTACAACTTAATTTAAATCAATTAATTAATCAGTACAATTTAAAAAATTAATTAATAACAACACCAAATAATCAATTAATCGATACAATTTAGACCATTCATTAGAATATCCAATTAACACTAATCAATCAGTCCATCAATCAATCAGTTAGTCAATATAATTTTTAGAATTACATGTAGTTATGTAACAAAACACCAACAATATCAATTTAGAGAATTAATTACATGTAGTATATCATAGTAGGTAACAACACAAATGAATCAATCTATCGATACAATTTAGAAAAATAAGTAAGAATATTGAATTATGTAGCAGCACATAAATGTTTTTCCTTGAACATGTACATTTGTGATTTTTGGCTGATAATATTATACCAGTCTTGTATGTAAAGCAGATATGTAAATAATATTTGGAAAGAGGCAGAGCTGACAAATATTTGCATATAAAATGAAGTTGAACAACTCAGCACCTTGGAAATGTATTGTTAAATGAGAGACTTAGAAAACATGCAGTGTTCCTTTACAATGTAACATGCTGGTAATGTCATCACTCACAGAAATAGCTATGGTTAAACTTCCATGGCAAACTTCACTTGTAAAGAATCTACTGCCTGTCTCATTCACCTTTAGATGTGTGATTAGATACAGTAATACCAGATGTCTGTAAAGCTTGTGAAGAGTGTTAACCACCCTTGGTCTGTGTTTGTGTGGCATTAACAGGGTCTTTTGTCCACTTCTTTCTGTATCTGTCTCTTAAGCTTTGTCAAACATACATGTATGTGTACATAGTTCAGTCGGTGTTTGTATAAATTTGCATCTTCTCTGGTCAGGAAAGCCTTTGTTTACCAGTCACATTATAGTCCTTTAGAGAAAAGAAAGGGGAGAAAAGAAAGAAAAATAGATGACCCAGACAATTTATAATGGTACATTGGGCTATAATTTGTATATGTCTGGCCCGGACTCGAAAACTCTGGTAAGTGGACATTTATCTTTTTGGTCAATTGGATTGGTAAAAAAACAACTACATGTATGCAGCCCTGCCATGTGGTTCTAGGTTGTCTTTTTAAGTCTGTTACATGTACTGAGAAATCAATACATAATGATACGTGTTTTCCATAGACAGTTTTGGAAATTTTATGATTTGTTTATGATAGGACAAGAGGTAATAAGTTATCAAAAGGCATAACAAGTATTGCCCATCTAACTCACCATCCATGCAAGGACAGTTGCTAAACGCTACATGTACATGAAGTTTCAGTCACAGAAAGAAACACCGACAAAGAAATAAAATTATATTCATAATTGGAAAAAGGAAATGTTGAATTTTTGTCTGCTAGAATAGCGTTTTATTGAATTTGAGGATCCTACATGCACGTGTATATATTTGTATATTTATCCCCCCAAAATGACTTCCTTCAATCCGTACTCCTGGGTATTGTTCCACAATTAATCTTAGCCTAAGTTGATCTTAATTATCATGACGACAAAACACCTTCTGTGCTGGTCACCATGACAATTAAGATGAACTTAGGCTAAGATGGCTTTGTGGAACGGGCCCTAGTTAAAAAAAGAAAAAATTATAAGTTTCAGCAACGGACTGGCGGGTGGTTGGAGGAAGCTTCCTCTTGTCCTGGTGCTCTCAGAGCTAAGGGGCTACACACAATGTTAATCTGTTTGTGATGTCTGTGTATTGCATCACCTCCTCTTGTTCTTGTTGGTAGTGATATTGAAGAGACATGAAGAAAGCTTATATTCTAAAACAACGATGAAACTTTACATCAACTTACATGTACATGTAAGGTGTTGGAAAGTGAAATTTACTTTGTGTGTTATATTTGTATGTGGCATCATGCATGTACATAGTACATGTAACTAAAGTGTATATTTGCATACTATGATTATTGTAAAACAAACATATAGTATACAGAATTCAGGCTGTATCAAACTGCACTCAGTGACACTCATCTTCATTGATTCTCAGTGAGCAGATTATAACAACAATGTATGTGTACAGTCATTTCTCCAGGCTGTACATTTCCTAATAATCACACAGGTGTTTGTCTTAATTCATCTCTTTTGAAGCTTTCTTTAAATAGTGTTGTGATTGTCTTGCACATGTGCATGTTTCTTGTTTATTGTGTGCTGCCAGCACATTTCCTTCGGTTTGGCACCAATTTAACAAATCTTTGCCAAATAATGAATCTTGTGAGAGGGCAACACTGTATATTTTGAGTGGGGGGTGACTGTGCATCGTTTGATTGGGTGATAACTTTGTATCTTGTGATTGGGGATACTGTGTATCATGTGATTGGGGATACTGTGTATCTTGTGATAAGTGATTGACATTGTATCTTGTGATTGGGGATACTGTGTGCATGCATCTTGTGATTGGGGATACTGTGTATTTTGTGATTGGGAGTTACTGTATATCTTATGGTTAGGAGATACTATCCTTTGAGTGGGGTATACTGTGTAGCTTGTGATTGGGAGATACTGTGTATCTTGTGATTGGGAGATTATGTGTATCTTGTGATTGGGAGATACTGTGTATCTTGTGATTGGGAGATACTGTATCTTGTGATAGGGGGATACTGTGTATCTTGTGATTGGGGGATACTGTGTATCTTGTGATTGGGGATACTGTGTATCTTGTGATTTGGGGATACTGTGTATCTTGTGATTGGGGGATACTGTGTATCTTGTGATTGGGGACACTGTATCTTGTGATTGGGGGATACTGTGTATCTTGTGATTGGGGATACTGTGTATCTTATGATTGGGGATACTGTGTATCTTGTGATTAGGAGATACTGTGTATTTTGTGATTAGGATATACTGTGTATCTTGTGATTGGGGATACTGTGTATCTTGTGAGTGGGGGATACTGTGAATCTTGTGCTTGGGGATACTGTATATTTTGTGGTTGGGAGATACTATGTATCCGGTGAGTGGGGGATACTGTGTAGCTTGTGATTGGGGATACTGTATATCTTGTGATTGGGGGATACTGTGCATCTTGTGATTGGGGATACTGTGTATCTTGTGATTGGGGATACTGTGTAGCTTGTGATTGGGAGATACTGTGTATTTTGTGATTAGGAGATACTGTGTATCTTGTGATTGGGGACACTGTGTATTTTGTGATTGGGGGATACTGTGTATCTTGTGATTGGGGATACTCTGTATCTTGTGATTGGGGATAATGTGTATCTTGTGATTAGGAATACTGTGTATCTTGTGATTGGGGATACTGTGTATCTTGTGATTGGGGATACTGTGTATCTTGTGATTGGGGGATACTGTGTATCTTGTGATTAGGAGATACTGTGTATCTTGTGGTTGGGAGATACTGTGTATCTTGTGATTGGGGGATACTGTGTATCTTGTGATTGGGGGATACTGTGTATCTTGTGATTGGGGATACAGTGTATCTTGTGATTGGGAGATACTGTGTATCTTGTGATTGGGGAAACTGTTGCAAAATGTAAGATCCTAAATTTCTCCAAATCCTACCTACATGTACATGTATAAAGGACCAAATATTATTTTCAAAATTTCTCAAGACATGCTTTTTCACTTATATGGTTTTCCAAGCATGGTTATTAGTTCAGTGTGGTTTCCTGCACCCATTGGGCTGACAACACCATGTAATTACTTGTCATTACATATAACTGAACAATTTTCCTGTGCAGCCACCAAGAAAACATAGAAAATGTTTAGATGTATACATGTATAAGCTTATAATGTGTTTGTACAAATGGATAGCTGAATGTACTAGATTTGCACCCAGTTATTTTTACCCTGTTAAAATGAGTGCATGCATGTGAACGTACATGTAGTCCCATATATACCATAATAATAAGCTTTACATATAGCACATAATACATTTTTATTCATAGAGAAAGTGTAGAAAAATACATTACGTGGGACAAACAGTTGAACAATCAACATGACCTTGATATTGCACACTGAAGTGCATAAACATCAAGATAAAGTTTACCCCTAAGAAGTACACTTTGAACCTAAAATACATTTAATCATAAACAAATGTTGGATCATAAAATAATCCTCTTTCAAATATAATTTAGACGTGGATCAAATTAAAAAATCTTGGAACTTTAAAAGAAAAAACTTAACAATTCTTGTACAAAGCTTACATGTATGTATATGGTCTTGAACACCAGTCAACCCCTCTAATTTTGTGGTGGGCATCAAGGGCTTGTATGTACATGTAGAGGGGCTCAACCCATCCTTTGGACACCCTGTGTTGAACAATTGCCTCATTTGGACATCCTGTTTTCAGAAATTTAAACATGCAGAAGATAGGGAAACTGTAAAAATTCGACACCCATTTATTAAAAAAGTTCAGCAAAACTACCAATTTGTACACCAAACTTGATTTCTGGCTAAACCCCTGGTGGGTGCTGGAAGGGAGGCTCACCGAGGTACTTGTAACCAGGAACATGGATGTGTCAGGTCTTTGTCTGTTGCTAGGGACATCAAAGGCTGTTTCCTTTACCTGAATGTATTGGTAAAGGATGCCATTATATGTTAAATAACCATAAGAACATGTACAGCATGAAACAGCCATTAGTCAAATATATTTTGGGGCCTCTAATATTCAGAATGACTACTGGTTTATTTGTTTAGAGAATGTATGGTAACGTCAGCTGTTTGATGATGGTTCTCAAACTGTCATTCACTGTCATATTGTATAGCAGACAACACTTGGCTGTTTATCCGTATATCTGTTTATGATGGTGGTATTGTATTTATATCATAGACACATTAACTATTCAATTCAGGATTTACCCGAGTCAGTCATTTTGTCAATATATATATGTGCGTCATAGAGTGCATGTAGGTAAGGTCTTTTACAATCATACAGGTATAAAGTTCTATGTGTGGCCTTTTGGATAAAGGCTAGTCCAGCTGTATTAACCAAACACTGGAGGAAAACACTTCACATTTTATAGTTTGATTATTTGTGATTGACCTACTTTGTCGACTTTGTTCAATCAATTGATCAGTCTGTTTGATTTTTTGTGACTGAAACTTGAACTTCATGTACATGTAGCGTTTAGCAACTGTCCTTGCATGGCTGGCGAGTTAGATGGGCAATACTTGTTATGCCTTTTGATAACTTAACCCGGAAGGTCTACCTGTACATGGTGACTTACATAAGGTAGGCAATAATGAATTCATGTTACGCCTTTCAGGACATTTCCAGGAATTTCTGTCTCTTTCTGTATTGGCTCTCTGGATTTAAACAAAGAATCAGTATGGTGCCAGGGTAGCTACATGTACACTGTCTTTACACATTGCAGGAACATTAGTTTTCCAACTACATAGAAGTAAACACTTCACATTTCATGATTTTGTCAGTATGGATATAAACACCAATTAATCATGTTATTCTTTCTACATGTTTACTTTATAAATGTATATTGGATTAACAAGATGAGGTACATGTAAGTACCGGTATGTAAAGACATGCAAATTTATGTATTATGAAATTTTAACATGCAAGAGATGGGGAAACTTTTGGTGATTGGACATCCGGGTATTAAAAAAGTGTAGCAAAATTAGTATTATGAACACCATTTTTTTGATTTCTGTCTAAGCCCCAGGTACATGTAGTGCTCCTATTTAAGCTGCGGGTGGTTGGGGGAGCTTCATGTTGCCCTGGTGCTCTCAGAGCTAAAGGGGACAGGAAGCTGATCTTCTTGTGGTGTCTGTATTGCGTCCTGTTATTGTCCTATATTTGTCCCATCTTGTCTTAGATTGTTGCCTTCACCCATTGGGCACGCACGTTGGCATATAAGTGAAATACATGTACCCTTGAGTACGACGTAAAACCCCAATCAAACAAACAAACAAACAATACCTATTTAAGCTTATACAGTTAATAGCTGTGTTTTAATAGTGTGGCAATGTCATGTACATGTGTCACCATCAGATACTTTGTTATATTGGTGAATCAAATCAAATCAAATACTTGAAATACATGTACCTCTCGGCATGATATTAAGCAAAATCAACCAATCAATCAATCATGTGAGGGCAGTTTGTATGTTTTCAGGTTCCTCTCAAAGACATCTAACCATAGTCATTCTGTTTCATCTTTTTGGCCTGATCTTAACACAGATTTGACAAAACGGAAATTTATTTACATTTATTTGGACACATTATATTTTGGGTGCCCATACATTTTCTGGGACCAAATTGACTGTAGAAAGTTGCCTGCTTGTATGTAAATGCTACCCCAAGACTTTAACGAGTTAGTGGCACGATTAGCTTCTAACAGACTTTCTCATGTTACTTTTCATGTACAGATAGTCAGCCAACAAGTTACCTTCAACGACATGTGATGTTTTAGCTACAATGTAGATTAAATGATTATGAAGTCAATGGTGCACATTTAATAATGGGCTTGACAGCATACCTGTCCTATACTGTACTTTTTTGTGTTCTCATTTTATGAAGGCCCGCGGCCGTGGCTTAGTGGTTAGCGAGTGCGCTTTCGGAGCCTACTTCGATGTACCGTTCACAGGATCG